>CM062296.1:622279245-622370165 GCA_031216915.1 Pictodentalium vernedei | reverse complement strand
CAGCGCCCCACCTAGCCACACCGGTTACTCACTGGAAGTAGTTGGTCATTTACGAAGGGGATTTGGAATGGGGTGATCATTTTTCAGTGAAACGTGAACATTATGCCACAGCCAGCCCAGGACGAAACATCTCCGGGATATTTAATTTATTTTGTTGTCCATTTATCACAACGAATGAAAAAACGTCCAAGTGCCGTAAATTAGCAACTTTTTAGAGATTTTTTTCACCAAAAACATAATTTTTTTCACAGCCTTCTTCAGAAAATTGCGAATCGGAAATTTTTCCCAATATATTGAAAATTACGGCAACTCATATGTTTGAGCCGTTTGTCTGCAAAATTGGCTATAATTATCTGAAGTGAAAGTGAAATCCAAAATGCACAATAATACATTTGTGCGTATTTTTGCACATGTTCGATTGGACAAAATTTATGCGTATGGAACTTATTTTTCGATTTGACTGCTACCTGTATACAAGCAAAGGTGTGCCTTTAATATATAATCAATTTCAGCAATTATCCTGCATCTCAAATTCATTTAATCCGCCTGTCAAACGTGTTGCAAATAATCACAACACGGCCATTGACAGAAATGAGATTGGTCACCAGTTCTTATGTAAGTGGTGACGTTTCACACAAACTTAATGACCTTGCCATTGAGAGTAGAGCACATGCTATTCAGTTTTTGTCTGGTACGTCGACTTTTCGGGAGATTTTGGCCCAAATTGACTCCCGGGCGGGAGGGGATAGCTAATTCCAGGAGAATCCCGGGCATTCCGGGAGAGTTAACATGTCTGTGTGAGTGGGTGGTATCATTTAGTGAGTAGTGCTCACAGTTTTTAGCTCAGCTGGCTTTCAGTCAGGAGAGCTATAGTGATCACTCACCGTCCGTCGTCCGTGAACATGGTGTTTGCGTCTTCTCCTCCCAAACCGCTGAACCAATTTAATTGATATTTGAGATAATAGTTTGTTATGACATCGCAATTTGATTTTGTTCAAATCAAGTTGCCCCGCCTGTGGGTAGGGCCACACCCAAAAAGTGTGCTGAAATCTTAAAAAATCTTCTTCTCATGAACCAGCAGTAGCAGAGACTTGATATTTGGTGTGCAGCTTCCTTTTGAGGTGTAGACTCAGATTTGTTCAAGAGAAGTTTGTGGGGCTATACTTGGCATCGTTATGGGAGGGGCAAAATTTTTGGCCCCGCCCAAAATTTCTATTTTCCAAACCGAGAGGCTGATTTGAACCAAGTTTTATGTGAGGGCTTATTGGGTCATAAGTACCTAATTTATGCTGATTTTTTTTTTTTCCGTAGCCCCATGGGAACCGCAGGAGCTAAAAATAGAAAAAAATTAAAACGCCCATATCTCCAAAACTGCACGGCACCGAGAATTTTTATTTGGTGTGAAGCTTCCTTAGGACCAACAGAAAGAATTGGTAAAAAAAAATTGCCATCGGTTTTATCATAGGATACAGTTTCGGGACATTGAAAAAGTGCTGAGTCAGCACTTTTTAACACTCTAGGCAATGGAAAAACATTAAAAATTCTTCTTCTCCAATTCCAGCAGGCAGAATCTTTTGATATTTGGTATGCAACATTGGAGGGTGGATCTGATTCAAGTTTGTTCAAATCGGCCCCCTGGGTTCATATTTGGGCTCAGTATAGGAGCCCGATTTTGAACTTAGTGCATTTCAGACAAATTTCTTTAAAAATCTTCTTCTCCAGATCCAGCAGGCAGAATCTTTTGATATTTGGTATGCAACATTGTGGGGTGGATCTGATTCAAGTTTGTTCAAATCGGCCCCCTGGGTTTATATTTGGGCTCAGTATAGGAGCCCAAATTTGAACTTACTGCATTTCAGGCAAATTTCTTTGAAAATCTTCTTCTCCAGATCCAGCAGGCAGAATCTTTTGATATTTGGTATGCAACATTGTGGGGTGGATCTGATTCAAGTTTGTTTAAATCGGCCCCTTGGGTTTATATTTGGGCTCAGTATAGGAGCCCAAATTTGAACTTAGTGCATTTCAGGCAAATTTCTTTGAAAATCTTCTTCTCAAGATCCAGCAGGCAGAATCTTTTGATATTGGGTATGCAACATTGTGGGGTGGATCTGATTCAAGTTTGTTCAAATCGGCCCCTTGGGTTTATATTTGGGCTCAGTATAGGAGCCCAAATTTGAACTTAGTGCATTTCAGGCAAATTTCTTAAAAAATCTTCTTCTCCAGATCCAGCAGACAGAATCTTTTGATATTTGGTATGCAACATTGTGGGGTGGATCTGATTGTATTTTGTTCAAATCGGCTCCCTAGATTCATATTTAGGCTCACTATAGAAGCTCGAATTTGAACTTAGTGCATTTCAGGCAAATTTCTTCAAAAATCTTCTTCTCCAGATCCTGCAGGCAGAATCTTTTGATATTTGGTATGCAACATTGTGGGGTAGATCTGATTCCAGTTTGTTCAAATCGGCCACCTGGATTCATATTTGGGCTCACTATAGAAGCCCAAATTCGAACTTAGTGCATTTCAGGCAAATTTCTTTGAAAATCTTCTTCTCAAGATCCAGCAGGCAGAATCTTATGATATTTGGTATGCAGCATCCTTAGGGGGGTGAGATTCAAGTTTGTTCAAGCCATGTCCCTAGGTCCATATTTGGGCTCACTGTGGGAGCTTGAATTGTAACTTTGTTCGAAATGAGGAATTTTCTTAAAAAATCTTCTTCTTCAGATCCAGCAGTCGGAATGGTTTGATATGTGGTGAGTAGCATCCTTGGGGGGGGGGGGGGGGGGGGGGGGAGGGGGGATTCAAGTGTGTTAAAGCCAAGTCCATGAGTCCATATTTGGGCTCCCTGTGGGAGCCCAAATTATAACTTAGTCAATATGAGGAATTTTTCTTTAAAAATCTTCTTCTTCAGATTCAGCAGTTGGAATGTTTTGATATTTGGCATGGAGCAACCTTAGGGGGCTGAGATTCAAGTTTGTTCAAGCCTCAAGCCAAGTCCCTTGGTTCATATTTGGGCTCACTATGGGAGCCTGAATGACAACTTAGTTCAAAATGAGGAATTTTCTTTACAAATCTTCAGATCCAGCAGATGAATGCTTTTGATATTTTTTATGCAGCATCCTTTGGGGGGTAAGATTCAAGTTTGTTCAAGCCATGTCCCTAGGTCCATATTTGGGCTGATTGTGGGAGCTCGAATTGTAACTTGGTTCAAAATGAGGAATTTTCTTTAAAAATCTTCTTCTTCAGATCCAGCAGTCGGAATGTTTTGATATTTGGTGTGCAGGATCCTTAGGGGTGTGAGATTCAGATTTGTTAAAGCCAAGTCCCTGGGTTCATATATGGGCTCCCTGTGGGAGCCCGAATTATGACTTAGTTCAGTATGAGGAATATTCTTTAAAAATCTTTTTTTTAGATCCACTGGTCAGAATATTTGGATATTTGGTTTCAGCTTTTCTTAGGAGGAGCAGATGCAACTTGTGGAAATCAATTCTCTGGGTTGATATTTAGGCTACCATGTCAGGTGAGCGCCCTCAGGCCCCCTGGGGCCTCTTGTTCTAGTTTTTATTGGGAAAAAGAGATAGGCATGAGTAATTCCTATGTCTTCTCCTATTCCCCTGTAGGAGCTATTCTTTGTTATGGAGTAATTGAGATACTACAGTCTTCTAAAAGTCCTAGGTCCTCCAGCCTTTTTATGATTCAGCTAAGTCTGGGCCATTGGTTATTAGTATAAAATGTGATAAATTTCAAGTAATTTGTATATTTTTATACTTACCAGTGGCCCAGATGGGGATGGCCCTTCCATGAGTGGGCATTCATACCTCCCTGCTGATAGATATGTATAACATTTAGCAGGCATAACTAGGAAGAATGATGTTGGTGCCAGTTTCGGTCACTTCCTGGTTACTGCGCACGCGCCGTAAGCTAAAGTATGGACGACCAGTTAGGACTTTTCTTTTGGGTTTTGTATGCAAATTTTGGGGAGTTCAAAATTTGTGTTTGGTCCTGGAAATTAAAGACTTGGCACCAGCTAAGTCTGGGCCACTGGTAAGTATAAAATATAAACAAATTACTTAAAATTTATCATTTTATTTTACTGGGTATTTATACTTATACCAAAGGTGTGGATACTGCCAGGAATTTGATTTTGTTCAGTTTTTCACAAAATTACGAGTTGTTAAACTTAGTAAAGTTTTGTGAGTATAGGGTACAAGGATTGTCTGCCAAACTCTCCCCACAGTTTTCAAGCTAGAACCATTTTATTTTATAGGGTATTTATACATATACCAAAAGTGTGCGTATTGTCAGGAATTTGATTTTGTTCAATTTTTCTCAAAATTACTGAATGTTGAACCAAGTAAATTTCTGTGAAATTTTGAATATAGAGTACATGATTTGTCCAGCTAACTCCTCCCACAATATTTATGTAAATTAAAGTACATGGTGGAACTCGTGGGGGCATCATATGTATCTTGCAGACACGGCACATGCACGAGTAACAAAGTACAGTTTGCTCTTTAACCTCCTGTGTCCATTTGCTGTGCTGGAGCATGTTTCAGTTTAGTTTTTATGTGGCATATGTAGTCCATGGTAATGCTGGATGGGGCATATGTGTTGCTCTTGTTTTGAGAAATATTGTCAGACACATCCCCATCCCTCGACTTGGCAGCGGTGGTGTATGCCAGCACCTCTGGCCCAGTCTCTGCATTTCCAGGGCTGTGTGAACTCCAGATCTTTCAGAAATAGATTTTTATCATCAAGTATGTTTTGTAATAAACTAATGAAAAACAGTTCTAGATTCATCACCAAACTTCGACAGGTCCTGTTTGTGGGATACAGCATTTTTTTCCTTTGGTTTTGAATATTGGAGAACAAAGTCACCATTTTTAAACAAGTTTTTTAAGATGAAATTGTTTTCCAGTAAAACTATATGCATTTTTTGTCATCCGTTTTTACTGAAGTTCAATGTCTGACCTTAAAAAACAGTAAGTTTTTTCTAAAAATTGTTTTCCAGTATTCATTCCATTTCTAGGTAGCAACTTACTGAAATTAAATTCTGTCTTTCAATTATGCACTTTCTCGTTATTCGAATAAGTTAATAATGTACCTTATCTTATTTTTATATAAACTATTTTAAAGAAATTTAATTCCAATTGGTAACCATGTTTTGTGAGGTTTTCCATTAGGTTTAAAAGATATGCAGGGAATATTTTCTGTGTTTAGTTAACTCTGTTAATTAGGATCATGACTCATTGGTGTAACTTTTTCATTATTGACAAAAGTTATTTGAACTGGGTTTCATTTTTGTGACCCAGTAACAAATTGTCACTTCTATTAAATTACTGAAGAGGAAATCAACAATAAAATACAGTTCTGTGCCTCATGTGTGTACTCTGGTAGAAGATTTTTAGCTCGCCTGACTTTCAGTCAGGGGAGTTATAGTGATCACTTACTGTCCATTGTCTGTCGTCCGTGAACATGGTGTTTGCGTCTTCTCCTCCCAAACCACTGAACCAATTTAATTGATATTTGTGATAATAATTTATGACATTGCATTTTGATTTTGTTCAAATCAAGTTGCCTCGCCCCTCGGTAGGCCACGCCCAAAAAGTGTGCTTAAATCTTGAAAAATCTTCTTATGAACCAGCAGTAGCAGAGACTTGATATTTGGTGTGCAGCTTCCTTTTGAGGTGTAGACTCAGATTTGTTCAAGAGAAGTTTGAGGAGCAAATATTTGCCTTCGTTATGGGAGGGGCAAGAATTTTCGCCCTGTCCAAAATTTCTATTTTCCAAACCGAGAGGTAGATTTGCACCAAATTTGATAGGAGGGCTTATTGGGTCATAAGTACTTAATTTTTGCAAAAAAAATTTTTCCCGTCGCCCCATGCAAACCGCAGGAGCTAAAAATAGAAAAAATTAAAACGCCTATATCTCCAAAACTACACGGCACTGAGAATTCTTATTTGGTGTGAAGCTTCCTTAGGACCAGCAGAATGGATTGGTCCAAAACAATTGCTATCGGTTTTATCATGGGGGTACTTTTTGGGGACTTTGAAAAAGTGCGGAGTCAGCATTTTTTAACACTGTGGGTAATGGGAAAAACATTTAAGACTACTTTTCTCTCAAACCTCTGCTCCAAAAGCTTTCAAACTTCACATGTAACATCTTTGGAAGATTGTTTCACATGTTTATTGAAATTAAATCCCTGGGTCCATATTTGGGCTCTCTATGGGAGCCCAAATGTTTAAATTAGTGCAGTATGAGGAATATTCTTTAATAATCTTCTTCTTCAGATCTACCAATCAGAATCTTTTGATATTTGGTATGCAGCATGCTTAGGGGGATGAGATTCAAGTTTGTTCAAGTCAAGTCCCTGGGTTCATATTTGGGCTCACTGTGTGAGCCCGAATTATAACTTAGTTCAAAATGAGGAATTTTCTTTTAAATTAAAATCATCTTCTTCAGATCCAGCAGTCGGAATGTTTTGATATTTGGTATGTAGCATCCTTAGGGGATGAGATTCAAGTTTGTTCAAGCCATGTCCCTAGGTTCGTATTTGGGCTCTATGTGGGAGCCCGAATTATAACTTAGTTCAAAATGAGGAATTTTCTTTTAAAATCTTCTTCTTCAGATCCAGCAGTCGGAATGCTTTGATATTTGGTATGCAGCGTGCTTAGGGGGGTAAGATTCAAGTTTGTTCAAGCCAAGTCCCTGGGTTGATATTTGGGCTTCCTGTGGGAGCCCGAACTTAGTTCAATATTAGGAATATTCTTCAAAAATATTCTTCTTCAGATCCACCAGTCAGAATCTTTGGATATTTGGTATACAGCATCCCACTGGAGGTGAGATTCAAGTTTGTTCAAGCCAAGTCCCTGGGTTTATATTTGGGCTCCATGTGGGAGCCCGAACTATTACTTAGTTCAATATGAGGAATATTCTTTAAAAATCTTCTTTTTATACGCCCGTTTGAAAAACGGGATGTATTATAGTATGGTGTTGTCCGTCCGTCCGTCCGTCCGTTTGGTTTGGTTTCCGAACAATAACTTTAGTATTTGTTTTCCGATAGGCTCCAAATGTGGTATGTGGTTTAATCACAACAAAATACAGGTCAAGTTCGAATATGGGGTCGGTCCGAACATTTTTCGCCTGAATTATGGCCCCAGTTGGACTTAGAATTCGTCAAATATTTGGTTTCCGGATGATAACTTTAGTATTTGTTTTCCGATCGGCTCCAGATGTGGTATGTGGTTTAATCACAACAAAATACAGGTCAAGTTGGAATATGGGGTCGGTCCGAACATTTTTCGCCTGAATTATGGCCGCAGTTGGACTTAGAATTCGTCAAATATTTGGTTTCCGGATGATAACTTTAGTATTTGTTTTCCGATCGGCTCCAAATTTGGTATGTGGTTTAATCACAACAAAATACAGGTCAAGTTCGAATATGGGGTCGGTCCGAACATTTTTCGCCTGAATTGTGGCCCCTGTTGGACTTAGAATTCGTCAAATATTTGATTTCCGGATGATAACTTTAGTATTTGTTTTCCTCGGCTCCAAATTTGGTATGTGGTTTAATCACAACAAAATACAGGTCAAGTTCGAATATGGGGTCGGTCTGAACAATTTTTGCCTGAATTATGGCCCCTGTTGGACTTAGAATTTGTCAAATATTTGGTTTCCGGATGATAACTTTAGTATTTGTTTTCCGATCGGCTCCAAACTTGGTATGTGGTTTAATCACAACAAAATACAGGTCAAGTTCGAATATGGGGTTGGTCTGAACAATTTTTGCCTGAATTATGGCCCCCGTTGGACTTAGAATTCTTCGTCAAATATTTGGTTTCCGGATGATAACTTTACTATTTGTTTTTCGATTGGTTTCAAACTTGTTAGTCTTTTTCTCAAATGACTGAAAAATTTAGACATTTCACAAAATCACTGATATCAAAATCTGACCGTAAGATATATATATATGCCAGTATAAATTTCTCGCACTCTAAAAAAATTGCAAATGTGTTAAAATGATACAATTTGAACAGTTCACGGGCGTATGATGCAATGCCCAGCGGTGCTCTTGTTTTTTTTAGATCCACTGGTCAGAATCTTTGGATATTTGGTATAAGCTTTTCTTAGGAAGGGCAGATGCAACTTGTTGAAATCAATTCCCTGGGTTGATATTTAGGCTACCATGTCAAGTGAGCGCCCTCAGGCCCCATGGGGCCTCGTGTCTGAAAATATCTGCGGTTTTGCTTTCATTTTTGTAGCATCCTCACATCAGCCTGTATTGCATATTGTTTTCACTTGTTTTTGTAATGTAAACTTAATGTTTTTTTTGTTTTGCTGTGTGTATTGACTAAATAATGTTTTCATTATAGATACAGGAGAAACTATGGCAGACCCAGAAGGAACTTTGGTCGGAATCCATACCGTAGACGAAGAAATGACAATGATGGTGAACCGCAAGAAAATGGTGATGTTGGTGATGAAGATAACAAACAAAGACCTCCTAAGTAAGTTGTGTGAAATTTCCTTCTTTGTTGGTTTAAGTAGATGAGTGATGATGGATACTTTTTGTGCAACTCATAGTGTGTGCACTTTTTGTATTGCTTTAAATTTTGAAACTCGTTAGGTGTACTGCAAGTAGAATATTAACTCGACCTGCTGCAGGGATAATAATGGTTAACATTTGGTGTTAACACACAAACTTCACACACTGATTGCCATAACAGATGGCTGTTTGTGATTGCATTTGGTGTGAGTAAAAGGCCAAGGTCTCTGTTACTGTGAATAGAATTAAGTTTTTGAACTGGGCCCCTGTGAATATACGAATATGCCCAAATCAAATAATGCACATTATTCATGAATCAAATTTAATATCAAATCAAATGCACAACAATTGTCGGTATCGCTTTAAAGGGAAAAAAATAATTTAAACCCAGTGAGTACAGTTAAGTTAACCTGTCATAAATGACATATCATTAAGTCGTCTTTTCAGACCAAGATTTGATTATGCAAGTTCTTTGGTGGACTGATAGATGCAAACATTCTGCAGTTGATGCCAAATTTACTGCATATCCAAATTCTTGATGCGTCTCAGTAAGTCTGGGTCCATTTAAAATATGTAACATCTCAAACCCGAAGATGTCCAAATTGACACTCGGGAATGTATTATCCTTGCTGAGAGATGCCACATATATACATCGGCGCTGGTGAATTGCCTACATATTACACATAGCATACATCGGTAATAGATTCAATAATGGGAACTAAACGTTGGCCCCAATACATGTTGGTATGAGCCAACACTTGACAGGAAATAGCTCGGTAAGGTTGTAGGCTGTGTAGCAAGCATTAACGGTTAACAGGCACTGGCCTCCATGGGAACCCTGGGAAGTGAAGCAGTGCTTGTTTACTGTGGTAAACAAGCTCTGTTTTACTGGTAAAATAGGACTCAGTCCCAATGCTTGGGGTGGAAGTCCTCTAAAATGTGCAACTTTAGTATAAACAATAGACTTCACTTGAATTTAACTCCATCTTGTGGTCACAATTAGCCATTGTGCAGAACTATGTGACCTTTAACACCAGTAAATAAATAACTAAATAACAGACACTGGAAATTGGAAAGTAGTCAATGCTTATTGATTAATTAAACATAGATTTATCTCATTCATGTTAATATCCTTTGCATTTCAAATGACAATATATTGAAGATATTCTGTATCGATTGTCAAATCGAATTTGAATCAAATATTGTGATCTATTTGAATATTTTGAATACTGAATATTTGTAAGGGTCTATTTTGAATATTCACTTTAATATCCTTTATCGAGATTTCATACTTTAAATTTCCTTACTATGATTTCATGCGTGGGTTGCTCAGAAGGAGGGAATTGGTGGGACTGTTTTTACAGTCAAAAGGGCTACAGTCAAGGTCAACATTTTTATATACAGAATTTCATTTCTCAAGCGACAACTTTATTTTCCTTGGGTGTACAGCTCTCAAACTTCAAAGGCAGGTCAAGTCAAATTTGTTTTTCACTACATGAGTAAATTGTTTGCTGTTTGAAAGTTATATGCAATTAATTGGTTGTTCTAGTGAGCAATATATTATTAAGTGGAAACTGTTCTACATGTTTATATCTCAGTTCAAAAAGAAATTTCACACCCTATGGTAGTTTTTGTGGCATTTTATCTGTTTCTATGGCCATTTCTAAAAGACATTTTTTTATTTTTAAACCAAAATTTCATGAGATTTTCCAACTGGAGTAAGATTTTATAACTCGAGAACCCAAATATCATAGATTTCCAACATAAAGAAAGAGGGTGCATTCAGATTTAATGAGCAGTTATCCCTCCACAAGTAGCAGTGGAGCTGAAAAGGTTAACTAGTTAGCCGGTTAATAATCAGTCGGTCATGGATGTGACCAGTTATGATTTCCATAACCAGTTAACCGTCACCACATATAACATATATCAACTCAAGTGGAGTTAAAATGATTGTGAAGAAGCAAGCGAAAAAACATCAATGCTGTTACTGAATACGCTATTTGAACTAATGTACATGTTCTATTTCTTCGTCACAGCAATGTTTTGGCGGCTTGGTCGATGTTAACAGCCTCAAAACAGTTGAGATACATACGGAGGGTGGAAATAATTTTTCTGTAAACTATAATCACTTCAGCTGAGGATAACTTGACAAGCAATTTATTCCGAGTTATCAGATGAGAATGTTATACAGGGTTTGTGTGTCATTTTGCAGTTCTGGTAATTTGCCATCGGTCTCTCCGCAAAAAATATGCAGACAAGCAATTGTGTGGGGAGGAGGGGGTGCTATCAAATGGAGCCTTCTGTGGCTTCCCGGGAGCAAATGTGCTTGTTTTTTGGGATGGCAAAAAATGTTCCCATTTTGACAGCATGTTTCAAATTACCCTAAAATTCCTCTTCATTGGCAGATATTTTGTTGTTTTGTTTTTATGCCCCCAAAAAATTTTGGGAGGCATATAGTGTGTGTCAATTCTGTCTGTCCATTCATCAGGAAGATTTTCGTGTCCGCTCCTTAACTCTGAGATGCTTTGTTGGATTTTGTTGAAACTTGGAATACATGTGCTTATGGGGAGACAATGTGTCAAGTACAAAACATTTTTTTGTTCGATGGAAGCCAATGTCACAGATCAAGGTCCTATTTCGGGGGCATCCGTGGCCATGCGGTCACTGTTAGTCTTGTTAAATATAGTGATAGGCTTATCTGGTTCGTATATGGTCTATTCTAAAATGTACTAACCATGATTGATTATTGAGGAAATTCAAATTCAGTTTAAAGAGGTTACCCGTGTTAGTGTATTCAAATTATTCTTTTACTTTGGGGGTGGGGGGGGGGGGGCTCCCTAGTATAATCGAATTTGCATATTAAATAAACTTTCCTGGAAATGACCAATGATAAAAATCTCCCCATTGGCGTGTTATTGAAAGCTTGTGGTTTCTGACAGAAATAAAATAAGTATCGAACTACCACAATTACCCCATACTTCACTTAAATGCAATATCTACGCATCTGCTGGCCACTGTCAATAATTTCTATGTATACATTTGAATGGAATTAAAAAAGACTGTTATACACTATACTTGCACAAATGACATTTTCAAGACAGTAGGCCAAGATTTGGGGCTTTCAGTATCAATACTCGAAACTCAATGCAATAATCATTAATATTTTTATACTGTACCAATGACTCAGACTTAGCTGGTGCTAACTCTTAAAATTCTAGGGCCAAACACAAATTTTGCCCCCCCCCCCCAATCCCCAAAATTTGCATCAAAATCCAAAAAATCAATGTCCTATGTGGTCCTCCATACTTTTATCCACTGCGCATGCACAGTGTCAAGGAAGTTCCGAAATTGGCGCCAAATGTTCATTCTTTGTTTGGTCCTTCAATTAGTAACATCTCACTGATATCTGTGCTTACAATCTCAGTTAAAATGATGCCAGACACAAAATCATGAAAGAAATGGTGGATCTAAGGATGAAATAAGAGGATGAGAGGAAGGAACAGTGGAAGGATGTGTTCAGGGCTGTAACTTATAATTTTTATGGAAAATTATTTCATGTTCCCTAATTTCAGGGCATGGCCTGATGTTTTCATTCTTGCTATGAAATTTCCACTGTTTGTTCAGTGTTTCCTCTCTTCCTTTCCTTGATACCCCCCTTGCTATTCTCCCATGCTTTTGGCATAATTTTTGTAATTTTTTCTACTGATTGGGAGTTTTTGGCTTGGTAACAGAATGTTTATTCTGTTTTCCCCATGGTTACGTCCTCACCCAGGGGTGGTTAGGCATTTTGGTCATGCATCTACCATCCGATGTACTGCAGTTTCTTTGGAAGCTTCTGTTTTACATCGGATAGTGTTTAAAATTGGTTACTGATTTCGGGCCATATTTTCAGTGCCTGGAGTCTTGTTTCCGGTTTTTATTCACTTTTATTTACTTTGACAACGGTTACTTCTGACAGTGATTCCTTGTCTTCTATTTCGTTCTGCCCATAGCCAGATACATTAATATTGTCTGTAAGTGTAACATATATTTTTAGATATGTTTTAAAATTTTTGTCCACTCTTAGGCTTTTTTGGGATCCATTTGGGCTCATCATTCCCATTGGGAACTTGGGCTCATCTTGAAATTTTTTCGAAAAAATTTTTCTTTTGTATTATTTTTCGATATGTTTGTAATGGATTATATTATTATTATGTATCATTGTTTTCAAGGGTTAGTGCGAGTACGATGACTGTTTAATATTTTTTCAAAATGAAAGAATATTGTTCAAATTATAATTCGTGGAAGTCTTCCTCTGATGTTCATTGTATTTCATGTAGTCAGTGTACTCACACTAATTCTTGCTCAGTGTGTGCCAATTGGGATGACAAACGTTGGAGACGTGTGTCACAGTAGATTGTTAGTGATGAGAGGTCCATGCCGGTCCTCTCGCCACAGGGTCACTAGTTTTTCAGTCTCTTTTTCAGAGGAACAAGAACAGGGTGATGTTTCCGTGATGTCTTCAAGAATTCTGCCTCCGTCGTCGCAGTCAAATGAAGAGCTAGCGGCAAAAGTGCTCAATGAAATTCGGCAAGTGCCTAAGAGGTTCCTAGTAGGATCGACGGCCTTGTCGCCCGCTAGCTCACCCGGTGAAGCAATCATTCACGAAATGGTTGTGATGTCGGGTTCGTCCGTTGCGGTCCAGGAAAGGAGATCGGGTGTTGCGAGCACTATAAACACGGATAGTGCACACCCGGCGACGACGGATCGGAGGATGGAACGGAGGAAGCCAGTCAGTCCGGTAGCTAGCCCGTCCAGGTCTACCCGGACCGCGAGCAAGAGAGGCCCCTCTCTCTTACAACATCTGGGCCCAGATGTTGTTGTACGTAACATTCGTCAGTCGGAGCATACGTCCACTCCTCCTGCTCGGAACACTCCGTCGCATAGAGAGTCCAGCGCAGATAGTCTAATGGCTTCCTCATCCTCACGTCAGCACACACCGACCGCACATAGGCTATGTGGCCTCAGATATCCAGCCAGCTTTGCCGACTAGGGATTCCACATCGACCAGGTCACGCCATCCGGTAGCCAAGGACACGAGGCCTTTCCAGTCAAGACGGTCGCATAAAAGAAGTATGCAGGAATTAACGTCCCAGGAGCTTCCAGCGGCTAAATTACGTAAGACCGCGGCTCCACAGGCCTCTGTGATGGACTTGCTATCACAGATAGCTCAACTCATCGCAGCAGCCGTCAGAAACTTTTTCAGAACAGGAACTGTCAGAGGAAGCTGGGTCAGTTCGCTCCCCTGCAGAGTCAAAAAGGGACGACCAAGATTCTCATGTGGTCCAGTTGGATGGTGAAAGGGAATCAGCGGAGCTGGAATTTTCCCTTTCCAAACAACATAAGGTGGCCGTAGATTTCATCCGGCAACACCTTCCAGAAGTTGTTCCTCTGGACCAAAATGCTGCGTTACCTGATAAGAGACTGATAGCGTCACTGGACACAGACATTTTTGGCCGGAATAGGGACATTGCGCCAGAGTTTCTGACCCAGTCCAGAAATGTCACGCAGACATTTGAACTTCTTAATGACGCTATATTCAAGCTAGTCTCTAAGACTGGCAAATCCAGCTTCTTATCGTCTCATGCTCTACAGCTGCCTTTCATCAATAATAGAAATAGATTTGAAACGGCAGGACAGGGCATGTGGAGAGTTCCTCTGCGTTTAGACGACCAGGCAGAAGACTTGGAGTTGTCATTGCCGGCGTCTATGTCGATTCTCTCCAGTACATTGGAGATGACAATCTCATCTAACAGATCCAGTTTAGATGCCTTATCTTACACAGATCACCTTACCAGAGCGTTATCACAACGTCTCGAGGGAAAAGAATTCCAGGATGTTCAAACTTCCTTGAGAGTTCTTTCAAGGGCCATAGCATATTCTACGTATAACTCCGCCCTTTCAGTGGCAAATCTGGATTTAGTCAGACGTGATGCTGCCCTTGCTGCATCCACGAGTGGATACTAAGGTGAAAAACTCTCTTTGAGTCGCTCCGGTCTCAGGAGAGCTTCTCTTCACTGGTAAGCTTTCGATAATCTATGATCAGATTACTAAGAAAGCTTCGGACTCACTGCTTTTTAAATCCGCTTCGAAAAAGTCGGACTCAGCAGAGAGGAGTAAGGCAGGCACTTCTGGGGCGAGTACGTCCAAGGGAAGTTCCTATAGAGGATCTAAGAAAGCCTCTACGTCTTACTTTAGAGACCGTCAGAGTAGCGACTCAGGTAGGGGTCGTATTGCTGGCCGAGACAACTGGTCAGACGCCCCTAGGTCAACTGGTCGAGGTGCGGGTCGTGGAGGATGTAGTTTCTCCTCTCACAAGTCCAGGAGGTGATGGTCTAAACCTCTATTGCGTTCCAGTGGGCGGAAGGCTGTCGAGATTCTTAATCAATTGGTTGTTGATTATGGACGACCCATGGATGCAAAGGGTTATTTCCGAAGGTCTAAAACTATCCTTCAGGGAAAAACCTCTGTTAACTCGAAGTCCATGTTGGACTCAGCTTCCATCAAACCTTCTCTCCGAAGTCCAATCTCTTCTGGAGAATTGCGCGATAGAGGTTGCAGAAAACCAGGAATCTCCAGGTTTCTACAGTCACCTGTTCCTGGTTCAAAAACCAGACGGCTCGTTTAGTCCAGTTATAGATCTGAGCTGGCTAAACAAGCTGATCGTGGCTCCGAAATTTTTTATGGAGACCATCCGATCGGTCAGAGCGAGCATTCGCATGAACGATTATGCTGCGAGCATAGATCTCAAGGATGCGTACTTTCACGTCATGGTACATCCGGCGTTTAGAAAGTATCTTCGCTTCGCTGTCCTGGGAGTCGTTTATCAGTTCCGAGCAATGTGCTTCGGTCTGAATCTAGCACCCGGGGCTTTCACTCGAATGATGAACTCGGTAATGACTCATTTCCGAGCTCATTCATCTGCGGAAACGTTGGCCTACTTGGACGACATTCTTCAGAGATACGGCAACATGTTAACGTATCAGAACGATGTTCAGAGTCTGCTTCAACTGCTCCGACGTCTCGGTTTCATAGTAAACGAAAAGAAGTCGGATCTAATTCCGTCCAAGTCATTCACCCACTTAGGAATGAGCATCGAGACGCACAACAATCTAGTTTGTCTGCCGTTAACCAGAGCGAAATTAGTCAGTTGTTACACTCGCTTTTGTCTTCACTCAGATGTAGTAACAGCAAGAGAATTCATGCGACTGATGGGTTTGTGCAGAGCCGCCACAGATCTTATTCTGATAGGGCGACTACGCACTTGTCCACTCCAGATATTTTTTGCTCAGAATTGGAGTGTGAATATTCATTCGCTCGAAACGAACATCGTCTTGTCGAAACAAGTGAAACAAGATATTCAGACTTGGGCAGATATTCAGTGGTTAACTCAGGGAGTGCCACTGCAACTGCCGGATCCGATTTTTACGATAATGACGGATGCGAGTCAAACAGGTTGGGGCACAACTTTGAGCCCAACAGATTAGAGGTGCCAGTGTCTTTGGGATCCGCTGTTCCTAAACAAGCACATAAACATCAAAGAGATATCAATTTGGCTTGCGCTACATCATTGGATGAACATTATTCAGAATTCACATGTTCAAATTCTGTCCGACAAATCGACAGTAGTAGCGTATATTTGGAACCAGGGTGGCACTCATTTCATTCCGTTGTTCCACTTAACGGAAAGAATCCTGTTTGTCCTAGAGCATCAGGTTCTTCTGTCGGTCCGTCATATTCTGGGTCGTCTGAACGTTCAAGCGGACTACCTTTCTCGGAAAGGTTATATGTTGCCGTCAGAATGGACTCTCAACAAATGAGTATTCCATCAGATTTGCTACCAATGGGATTGTCCTATGATAGACTTGTTTGCGACGCATCTCAACAATCAGTTGCAGACGTATGTGTCGCCATGCCCAGATACTCGAGCGTTCACAGTAGATGCTCTCTCAATCTCTTGGGACGGAATGATAGTATATGTGTATCCTCCAGCTCCATTGATTCAACAGATATTGCTAAAAATCAAGCAATCTCACTGCAAGATTCTGTTGGTAGCATGTCTGTCACCCCAGAGACCATGGATAAATCTACTCAGGTGTCTGTTGTGGGACATTCCGCGGAAGCTTCCTCCACAGGAGGACCTTATTTCGCAGGGGAAATTGCGCACACTGCATCACAACCCGCAAGGTCTCAACCTTCACATATTTCCGTTGTGCGGTCCTTCTTGCACGGCAAGCATTTTACAGGACGAGCAGTGGACGCAATTTCTAACTGAAGGAGGACCTCCTCTTCGCTAAATTATGCTGCTAAGTGGAAGGTTTTCTATCGGTGGTGTAGGGATCATTCTATTAATATTTATGATCCCTCCATTCCAGACATTGCTAATTTTCTGGTATACTTGTTTGACGAGATCAAACTGCAGCCAACAACCATTAAGGGTTATAGGTCTATGCTATCAGATACCTATGCTCATCATGATAGGTTACAGATTGGATCTAATGTCTCCTTATCTAAGTTATGGTAAAACTTTTCGATAAATAGACCTAGAACCCTTAGGTTAATTCCTAAGTGGAATTTAGCTTGGGTTCTTCTGAAGCTAAAAGAAGCGCTATTTGAGCCTCTTGATACAGTGGACTTCAAATTCTTATCTTATAAGACAGCTTTTCTCTTAGCCTTCTCTTCTGCCAGAAGAGTTAGTGAGCTTCATGCACTATCAGTTGATGATTCTCACTATCGTAGTGTTGGTAATACTATTACTTTAACTACTAATGTTGGATTTTTGGCTAAGAATCAGGCTCCAAATAAGTATCCTGAACCTATTGTTATTAAGGCTTTTCCGTCTTCAGACGGTCAGTGAGAGCCATGCGTATTTACAAACATAGATCTCTGTTTATCAGAAAGGGACGTAAGCGTTTCTTTCTGACTGCTGCCTAATAGAAAGGACATTACAGTCCATTCTATTGCAAGATGGATTCAATTAACTGTCTGCACTGCTTATGAAAAATTATCTTCAACTCAGCAGTCTGTGCTTAAGATTTCGGCGCATGAAGTAAGAGGGCTGTCTACATCTTGGGCTTATGCTAATAGTGTTGCTATTCCCGATTTGATGAAGGCTGCATATTGGTCTCAGCCTTCCACGTTCATGAATTTTTATCTTAGAAATAATGAGTCCATTTCTGGCGACCTTCGATGTTTAGGTCCGTTATCTGTTACTCAGAATGTCGTCCACTAAACAGTTGCAACTATAGTTATGCAGGCTTACTGTTCCGGTAGTGACTCTGTCCTGCTGCCCTCTTCGTTCTGGGGTATTTGACCCAGAGCAAGGGGAAGGGGGCGGGGGGGATGGTGTTCCCTTATATCACCTGCTTTATAGTGAAAAGCAAGGTAATTCCGAGTCGGTGCTGGGATGGTTTTAAAGTGTAAAGCTAATGTCTATCTCATTTATGTAATATTTTTAAAGTGTAGCTCGATGTGAAGCATTTGTATATGTCACGTGTCATACGAGCGCTAATATTCAATCCTCGGACACTTTTAAATGAGTATAAAGAGTCTCATTCTCTGGACTATCTTTATTTATTGGCTTTCCTTTGAAAAGATTAGTTTAATGGGTTATACTGGATGTTAATAGAGATCATTGATGTTATTGTGCTCACTTGTGGAATGGTATTGTGTCTTTCTTTTTTGGTACAAACAAGATACATGTAAAACCTGTTCTCCTCTTCTCCTTGAGGGGATAATTCTGTTTACATGTAATTGAGCCTATTGGATTTTCCTTTATGTCCTTTGCCCTCCAGCCTTTTTTCTATTCAGCTAAGTCTGAGTCATTGGTACAGTATAAAAATGTTAAAAAATTTATAGTAATTTATATATTTTTTATACTTACCAATGACCCAGACGGGGATGGCCCTCCCATGAGTTGGGAACTCATACCTCCCCGCTGATTACATAACACTTACCAGGCACTGGTTGTAAGAATGAGGATTTGGCTCCAATTTCGGACTTCCTTGACTACTGCGCATGTGCAGTGGATAAAAGTATGGAGGACCACATAGGACATCTAATTTTTGGATTTTGATGCAAATTTTGGGGATTGGGGGGCAAAATTTGTGTTTGGCCCTAGAATATTAGTTAGCACCAGCTGAGTCTGGGTCATTGGTAAGTACAAAAAATATATAAATTACTATAAATTTTTTAACTTTCTGAACCAAGAGGCCAATTTGAACCAAATTTAATATGAGGTATTATTGGGTTATAAGTACTTGATTCATGCCAAAACATTTTTTCCTGCAGCCCCGTGGGAACCTCAGGAGCCAAAAATAGAAAAAAAACGAAAACGTCCATATCTCCAAAACTGCACAGCACTGAGAATTTTTATTTGGTATGAGGCTTCCTTGGGACCAACAGAAAGGAATGGTAAAAGAAAATTACCATCAGTTTTGACATAAGGTACTTTTTCGGGACTTTGAAAAAGTGTTGAGTCAGCATTTTTTAACACTCTGGGCAATGGGAAGAAATTAAAGAATCGTTTGCTTCCAAACCACTGCTCCAAAAGCTTTCATATTTTACATATAACATCTTTGGAACATTGATTCAGACATTTGTTGAAATGAAATCTCTCTGTCCATATTTGGGTTCCCTATGGGAGCCCAAATGTTCAAATTAGTGCAGTATGAGGAACATTCTTTAAAAATCTTCTTCTTCAGATCTACCATTAAGATTTATTTGATATTTGGTATGCAGCATGCTTTGGGGGGTGAGATTCAGGTTTTTCAAGCCAAGTCCGTGTGTTCATATTTAGGCTGAAAATTTGAGGTCTTGGTCCGGACTTAGAAATTTTGGACCAAAATCCGGAAATTGGTTTTGGTAAAAAAAATTTATTTTTTTTTTTTACCGTGAAAAAAAAAATTTTTAATCTGAAAATATTTTGTTTGGGACTTCGAAAATTTCCAAACAAAAAATAAAAAAAAATCTGTTTTTTATGCGTTTATCTCAATTTTGGGAATTAAAAAGTGCAGGAACTGAAAATAGAAGGAAAATCCTGTGTATTGTGTGGGCACAATCGCTTCATCTAGTTGGTATATGCTTTTCTTAGGAGGGGTGTATGCAGCTTATTCAAGTCAAGTCCCTGGTTTTATATGTAGACTACCATGTCAGGTGAGCGCCTTCAGGCCCTCTGGGGCCTCTTGTTATTTTTAGCTGTGACCAGCAGCTCTATATGTGGCAATGTCTGTCGATCTGGCTCTGTCGGTCGGTCGGTCGGTTTGTCTGTCTGTCTGTCACCGAGTTTAAAAAACACCATAACTTCTAAAATACTTGACGGAATGACGCCATACTTGGTATGCAAGTGTATCTTCATGATGTCTACACCCTCTCAATAGTGCATGTCATTCGGATATTTTCTGTCACATTTATGGACTTGTCACCAACAAGTTTTTTTTGTCATCAACGAGTTTTTTTGTCACCAACGAGTTTTAAAACCTCATAACTCCTAAAATACTTGATGGAATGACACCATACTTGGTATGCAAGTGTATCTTCATGATGTCTACACCCTCTCAATAGTGCATGTCATTCGGATAATTTCTGTCACATTTATGGACTGGTCACCAACGAGTTTCTTTTCACCAACGAGTTTTAAAACATTATAACTCCTAAAATGCTTGATGGAATGACACCATACTTGGTATGCAAGTGTATCTTCATGATGTCTACACCCTCTCAATAGTGCATGTCATTCGGATAATTTCTGTCACATTTATGGACTTGTCACTAACGAGTTTTTTTTGTCACCAATGAGTTTTAAAACATCATTGGCGTTGCACGAATCATCGCAGCTTCAGCACTATGACAGTGCACTCTAGTTTATTTTGATAATTATTTCTTTGCCATCAAAAGTTTATGTTCTTGGTTTGTTTTATGTTTTAGGCCTCATAATCTACAGAATTAGGGCTGTCATGATTAATCGATTGTCGATCGGTCATGGCAAAATCGATTAGTATTTTTCGTTGTCGTATAATCGGAAATTGTACCCCATTTTGACGTTTAATAATTAAAAGAAAATTTGATGAAAAACTATAGTTTCTAAAGGTAAAGGGTTAAGAACATCGACGTTAAACCTCAAGAAGCCATTAGAAGCATTTGTCTTTTAGGTACATTCAAAGCTTTGATGTTCTGAACTTTTGAACCGTCAGAGTAATAATCAAGATCGGTCGGCAGTTGCAAACTTGCAGTTTCGACAGCGTGTCTGTGATGTTCATCATGTTCTTCCCTCAAAAGTTAGAACACTCACCACCTTTGAAATACCAATAAGGTTCTTTCTCAAGCATTTAAACAGACATAACTCATAACCCCCCCCCCCCCCTCCCCCTCCACCCCCCCCCCCCCCACCCCCGCCGACACAAATGCACACACACTCACCACTCAAACACAGAGTAACACTTGTTACCATGTTCGACTGGATTTGATCTGCAGTGCCACTGGCGACCATATATATCAGTCAATCTTGTAGTGTATCCGCCCCATTTGTATGACTTCTGTACATTCGCCTACAAAATGTAATCCAACAAAGGTCCCGGTATATGAGAAAGAATACAGAAACCGAAAGTATGGTTTTCTGAGAACAGCTTTTTCAAGCAAAAATTCCCAAATAATACAAGTCATAAATGCTCCGGCTCAAGTACTCCTATAGGTTCGTAGCCCAGGTGTATCTGCGTCAAAGCATGGAAGACTTTTAGCTTAATGTTTACATGCCCCATTCCAATCCAGATTCACAAGTGATTTAATCGATTTCTCTTTTTAGCACACCTGGCTGCAAGTCAGTGGGAGCTATTGCCATCACTTGGCATCCAGCATCCATTGTCTGTTAACTTTTGCAAACTTGACTTCTTCACATCCACTACGCCAAATTCAAGCATATATTGTACAGACCATCTATAGAGTATGCCTTTCTATTTTGTTCAAATGAAGCAGCTGCCATACTCGGGCTCTGGTTAATGCCCCAAAAGCTTAAAAATCTTTAAAAATCTTCTTCCCACGAACCACCAGGGGAAATGCCTTGATATTTGGTATGGAACATCCTTTGGTGTTGAAGATTAAAGTTTGTTCAAGGGAAGCTGGTAGATCAGAATTTGAGTTCTCTGTGGGGGCATATCCATTTTGGGCTCTGCCCAAAATTTCTATTTCGGGAACCGGTGGGCCAATTTCAACCAAATTTGGCATGTAGTATAAGTGGGTCCTAAGTAATTGATTGATGCCAGAAAAAAAATTTTCACTGCCCCCATGGCAAACCCAGGGGCTAAAAACAGAAAAAAATTCAAAAGCCCATATTTCCCAAACCACATGGAACAGAGAACTGTTATTTGGTATGAAGCATCCTTAGAACCAGTAGAATGGACTGGTTAAAAAAAAATGCCACCGGTTCTATCAGGGTGCCCGATAGAGGGTACTGAAAAAATGATGAGTCTGCATTTTTGCAGTAAGATTTCCCTATACAAATTGTTAGTTTCCAATTTTATCTCTTCAAAGAAATGTCAACACCCAACTGTCAGACACACATGTTATTGTTTTGTTTAGCTACAGAGAATGAAAACCTTCTAACCCTCTTCCATAAGGGCAGAGGAAAAATTGATCTGATTTCTGTGTGAATATCTTTAATTTAACTCTCTCAAAACTTAAAAGTGTTTTCCAAATTTTTAGCTCAACTTTGGCGAAGCCAAATTTGAGCTTTTGTCATGGTCCGTCATCTGTCTGTCCGTCTCCGTTCGTCAGCAATTGGATACGGCTTGGGCTAGAGGCCGTATTTATGACCCGATCTTTATGAAACTTCTTGGGTACCTTTGTTATGACTGTGGGACGAGAACGAGTGTTTTGGGGCGCGGTCCGAAATTCAAGATGGCTTCCAGCCGCCATTTTGTACCTACGATGCAGAAATCTGTTTTTTGTACAGAACTTCCATATGAGAGCTCTGATTTGAATAATTTTTTGTATGAATGTTTAGTACCATGAGATACATTACATATACAGGTTTTTTTCTTGTGCTTAAATTATGCAAATTAGACTAACTTTGATTTATTTAGTGTTACTTTCAGCTCTGTGAGTGCAAATGCCAATACGGCTCGGGCTAGAGGCCGCATTTATGAACCGATCTTTACGAAACTTCTTGGGTACCTTTGTTATGACCGTGGGACGAGAACGTGTGTTTTGGGGTCCTGCCCGAAATTCAAGATGGCTGCTGGCAGCCATTTTGTTAAAAAATTAGGGGCAATCAGATTTTTGCGCAGAACTTCCACATGAAAGCTCTGATTTGAATAATTTTTTGTATGAATGTTTAGTACCATGGGATACATCACATAATACAGGTTTTTTTCTCGTGCAGAAATTATGCAAATTAGATGAACTTTGATTTTTTCAGTGCTACTTACACACAGTAAGTACACATGTCAATACGGCTCGGGCTGGAGGCTGTTTTTATCAACCGATCTTCACGAAACTTCTTGGGTACCTCTGTTATCACCTTGGGATGAGAACAAGTGTTTCTGAGTTCTTGTGCAGAACTTCCATATGAAAGCTCTGATTTGAAAATTTTTGTGTATGAATGTTTAGTACCATGGGATACATCACATATTATACAGGTTTTTTTCTCGTGCGTAAATTAAGCAAATTAGACTAACTTTGATGTATTTAGTGTTGCTTTCAGCACTGTTAGTGCAAATGCCAATACGGCTCGGGCTAGAGGCCGTATTTATGAAGCAATCTTTACGAAACTTCTTGGGGTGCCTTTGGTATCACAGTGGGACGAGAACGAGTGTTTTGGGGTCCTTTCCGAAATTCAAGATGGCTGATGGCAGCCATTTTGTACAAAATTAGGTGCGATCAGATTTTTGCGCAGTACTTCCATATGAAAGCGCTGATTTGAATAATTTTTTGTGTGAATGTTTAGTACCATGGGATACATCACATATAATAGAGGTTTTTTTCTCGTGCAGAAATTATGCAAATTAGATGAACTTTGATTTTTTCAGTGCAACTTACACACAGTACACATGTCAATACGGCTCGGGCTAGGTGTTGTATTTATGAACCGACCTTCACGAAATGACTTGGGTACCTTTGTTATCACCCTGGGACGAGAACGAGTGTTTCTGGGTGTGGTCCAAAGTTCAAGATGGCTGCCAGTGGCCAGTTTGTACCGAAATTAGGTCTAATCAGTTTTTTGTACACAACTTCTATACGGCTCAGGCTAGAGGCCGTATTTATGAACTGATCTTTGCGAAACTTCTTGGGTACCTTTGTTATCACTGTGGGATGAGAACGAGTGCTTTTGGGTGTGGTCCAAAATTCAAGATGGCCACCAGCAGCCATTTTGTACCAAAATTAGTGGAATTTGCTTTTTGTACAGACCTTCTGTATGAAAGTTCTGATTTGAATAAATTTTTGTATGAATGTTTAGTAACATGGAATACATCACTTATAATACGGGGGTTTTTTCGTGCAGAAATTATGCAAATTAGATGAATTTTGATTTATTCAGTGCTACTTTTACACAGTAAGTGCACATGTCAATACGGCTCGGGCTAGAGGCTGTATTTATGAACTGATCTTCACGAAACTTCTTGGGTACCTTTGTTATCACCTTGGGACGAGAACGAGTGTTTCTGTGTGCGGTCCAAAATTCAAGATGACTGCCAGTGGCCATTTTGTACCGAAATTAGGTTCTATCAGTTTTTTGTCAACTTATGTGCGGCTCGTATTTATGAACTGATCTTCATGAAACTTCTTGGGTATCTTTGTTATCACCTTGGGGCAGGAACAAGTGTTTTGGGGTGCCTTTGTTATCACTGTTATGAGAACAAATATTTTGGGGTTCAATCAGACCCACTCTGGGACTCGAAGATTTCTTTTCTAGTTTAGCATCTGACTGGCGCCCACCTATACAATACTTTACCTATACATTTGTTACAGGCTACGGTCACTATTTATGTACAGACCGTTACAATACTTTATATGTACCTTTGTTATCAGGTCATTACCTAGATGTTTGTCAATGCTGTGTCACATACTATACATGTACATGTCTTAACAAGTTGTGCTACAGTGTCATTGACACTTTCATTTCTTATTCTTTAAAACCACTGGGTCAAATTCATTTACTTATGGCACAGACCATCTTTGGAGTAAACCTTTTCTCCTTTGTTCAAATGAAGCTGCTGCCATCTTCAGGCTGGTGGAATTTACTTTTCTGATTTTTTCTCCCCAAAATTACTATATCCCTTGGTGGTGTGGGGTTAATGCTCCATTAACCTAAAATGCTTTAAAAATCCTCTTTTTACGATCATGATTAGCCATTGTGCATAAATATGTGACCTTGAACATCAATAAATAAATCAATAAATCCTCTTTTTATAAGCCACTTGCAATAATGCTTAGATTTCTTGTTTGGAACTTACTTTAGTGATGCAGATTCACTTTTTTCTCAAAGAAACTCAGTCAAAAGTCAAAATTTGGGCTACACTCAATCTTTCTATATTTTTATACTGTACCAATGACCCAGACATAGCTGGTGCTAACTCTTAAAATATAGGGCCAAACACAAATTTTGCCCCCCAATCCCCCAAATTTGCATCTAAAACCAAAGAAAACATGTCCTGAATGGCCCTCCACACTTCACCTCTACTGCGCATGCGCAGTGTCAAGGACGTTACGAAATTGGCGCCATTATTCATTCTTAGTTTGGCCCTTCATCAGTTAACATCTGACTGATCTTTGTGCTTGTAAATCTCAGTTTAAATGATGCCAGACACATAAATATTAGTGAAATGGTGATTCTAAGGAGGATATAGAAGGAGAGGAAAAATGTGTGACAGAATATTATCAGGGCTGTAACTTAAAATTTTTTAATGAAATTATGTTAAGTTACCTATTTTCGAGGCAGCAGCCATTTTGTTGTCATTCTTGTTATTTAGTTACACTTATTTTTCAGTGTTTTCCTCTCTCCCTTTCCTTTAAGTCCCCTCTAGCTATTCTCCCATGCTTTTGGCATAGTTTCTGTAATTATTATTACTAAAATTTCTTGGGAGTTTTAGCTGAATAACAGAATGAATTCTGTTCTTTTCCCCATGTTTACGTCTTCATCTATGGGTGGTTAGGCATTGTGTTCTGCATCTACCATCTGATGTTCTGCAGTTTCTTCCCTGGAAGTCTCTGTTTTGCATCAGATAGTGTATTTTTGGTAACTGATTTCGGACCTGGGTGCCTGGAGTCTTATTTTAGTGTTTTTACACTCATTGTTTACATTTACAACAGCCCTCTGTGTGAGGGGGGGATTTCTTGAAAATAATATCTTGATGTTAATTTAATCATAACTAGATATATTATTATTGTTCGTAAGTGTTGCATAAATTGTTTAAAATATTTTAAAAATTTTTGTCCACACTTAGGCTTGGGATCCATTGGGGCTCAACGTTACTTTTCAGAAACTTGGGCTGTTCTGAAAAAATATTTTTTCAAAATATTTTGGTTTCAATTATTTTTTCTATGTTAATGGATCATATTATTATTATGTATTTTGATTGTCAGGGGTTGGTGCGAGTACCAGAACTTTGTTTTCTTTTCACCTTGAAAGGATTTTGATCAATTGTAATAAGAGGAAGTCTTCCTCTGACTTTTATAATCATTCTATATGTAGTCAGTGTACTCGCATTAACCTGTTCTGTATCTGATGATTTCGATGACAACATGGGAAGCGTATGTCACGGTATGTTAGCGGGGGATTGGACATTCCGGTCCTTTCCCCACAGGGTCACTCTACTTTATCAATTTCTATTTCAGACGATCAAGATTAGGGTGATGTATCTGTGATGTCTTCCAACAGTGTGCCTCCGTCGTCACAATTAATGAAGGGCTAGCGGAAAAGTGCTCATGTAAATACGCCAATTGCCTAAGAGGACCCTAGTAGGTTCGACGGCTTTGACGTCCGCTAGCTCGCCCGGTGTAGCGTCCATTCATCGAATGGTTCGGCAGCCGGGTTCGTCCATTGCGGTCTAGAAGGAGTTTTGGGGTGATACGAGCACTATAAATCAACCAAATGCACACCCAGTGACGGCGAATTAGAGGGAGAACGGAGGAAGCCTTTTAGTCCGGTTCATAGCTCGTTCTGGTCCATCCGGACGGCGAGCGAGAGAGGCCCCTCTCTCGTACAACAACATCTGGCCCCAGATGTTGTGGTACAAAATGTTTCGCATTCGGAGCATACGTCCGCCGCTCGGGACGCTCCAACATATAGTCAGTCCGGAGAGACTGTCAATAAGGCTTCCTCATTCTCATGGTAGCGCACTCGACCGCTCTTGGCTACGTGACCTCGAATAGCCAATCAGCTTCGCCAGTCAGAGAATCATCGGCGACCAGGTCACACCATCCGGTAGCCAGGGACACCAGGCTTGCAGACTCCGGACGTTCGCATAGGAAAGTGTGCGGGAGTCAACGTACACGGACCTTCCGGCGGCAATGCATCGTAAGACCGCTACTGCACAGGCCTCGGGGACGGATGTGCTATCCTAAATAGCACAGCTTATCGCAGCATCCCTGCAACAACTGAATCTGTCGCATAATGTTTTATCCGACGATGCTGGGTCGGGACGCTCCGCGGAAGCGGGTACGGACGTCCGAAAATTTCATTCGGTCCGACGGGATACCGAAAGGGATTCGGAGGATTTCGAGCTTTCCCTTTCGGAACAACATATGCTGTTGTGTATGTCATCTGACTTGATCTTCTACAGGTTCTTTCGTTGGACCAGAATGCTGCGATGCCGGATAAGAAACTGATAGCGTCAGTGGACTTAGAAATTTTTGGTTCGGTTCAGGGACATCGTCCCTCAGTTCCGACATAGTCCAGTAATGTCACACAAACTTTCGAATTATTGAACGACGCTATATATTTATTATTATATGCTTGCTATTACCAAGCATTTCTGGTTTCTTGTTCGCAGAGTTACGGAGATGTCTTTCAAAAGTGTGCCTCTGTCGTCATAGTTAATGAAGAGCTAGCGGCAATAAGTGCTCATGGAATATGTCTATCGCCTAAGAGGTCCCTTGTAGGATCGACGGAGTGACATTCGCTAGCTCACCCGGTGTAGCGTACATTCATCGAATGGTTCGGCTGCCGGGTTCGTCCGTTGCAGTCTAGGAAGGAGATTTGGGTGATGCGAGCACTATAATTACTTTAGTACTCACCCAGTGACGGCGGATTGAGGACAGATCGGAGGAAGCCTGTTAGTCCGGTTCCTGGCTTGTCCAGGTCCGTCCGGGCTGTGTGCGAGAGAGGTCCCTCTCTCGTCCAACAACATAGGGGACCGCATGTTGTGGTTCAGATATTTTACATTCGGGACGCTCCGTTATATTGACAGTCCGAGAGACTGTCGATAATGCTTCCTCATCCTCACAGCAGTGCACACGACCGCACATTGGCTACGTGACCTCGAGTATCCGATCAGTTTCGTCATTCAGTGATTCCACGGCGAACAGGTCACGCCATCCGGTAGCCAAGGGACACGAGGCCTATACACTCCGTTCGCTCGCATATTAGTAGTATGCACAGGGTAACGATCACGGAGCTTCCAGCGGCAATGCATCGTAGGACCGCTTCTCCACAGGCCTCAGTGACGGACGTGCTATCCGAGTTAGCACAGTTTTTTCGTAGCATCCCAGCAATCGACAGTTTCTTGGTCGAATCAGGAATTATCCGACGGCGCTGGGTCGGTGCGGTCTGCGGTTGCATCAGGTACGGACGACCGAACGCTTTATAGGGTCCGACAGGATGGCGAAAGGGATTCGAAAGATTTCGAGTTTTCCCTTTGGTAGCATCGGAAGCTGCCATACATATCTTCCGGCATTATCTTCCAGTGATTGTTATTTCGGACTACATTGCTGCGATGTTGGATAAGAGACTTATAGCGTCATTGGACACGGAATTTTGGATCGGTTCAGGGACATTGTCCCTGACTTACCGACACAGTCCAATAATGTCATTAGAACATGTGTATTATTTATCGACGCTATATATATATAAGCCTGCTACCAAGCATGATAGTTTAGTTTCTTGTCCGCAATGCTCATTTCTGCCTTTTATCATTAATACGAATAATTTATTTTGGCAGAACAGGGCATACCGAGAGTTCATATGCATCTAGACGGCGTGGTTAAAGACTGGAAATAATCTTTTTCGCCGTCTATGTCTTTTCCATCCACAATGTTGGAAACGACAATGATGTCTAATAGACTTAACTTAGACGCTTTATCATACGTAATCCACCTTACTGAGGCGTTATCATTACGTCTTCAAGAGAAAGAATTCCGGGATATGATCCTCAATGTGATTTCTTTTGAGGGCAGTAGTTTGTTCACGTATAACTCCGCCCTTCAGTGGCTGCTTGGAGTTGGTTAGACGTGACGCAGCCCTAGCTACATCCACGCGCGTGGATAGTAAGGTGAAGAACTCTCTCAGAGTCGCTTCGTTCTCGGAGAAGCTTCTCTTCGACGGCAACTTTTCAGCAATCCATGAATTGCTCGATTTACACGTTCTCTTGTCTATCTAGTGTAGCAAGAGATTCAGACTGGGGCAACATTCGGTGGTTGACTCAGAGAGTGCCACTGCAGTTGCCGGATCCGAGTTTTATAATTATGACGGTTGCCAGTCAAACAGGTTGGGATATAATATTGATCCCTACGGTTTCGAAGTGCCAGGGTCTTTGGGTTCCGCAGTCTCTAAGCAAGTACTTATCTTCCACGGAATAATGTTTTTTTAGGCTTGCTTTATGTCATTGGATGAACATTATTCAGAAACGCATGTCCAAATCCTGTCCGTTAATTCGACAGTGGTGGCGTATCTCCGGAACCAGGGAGGCACTCATTCGTTTCTGTTATTCAATTTAATGGAAAGAATTCTTCTGTTTGTTATAGTACACCAAGTTCTGCTTCGGTCCGTCATATTCCGGGTCGTCTGATTATATTACCGGACTCCCGTTCACTTATGGGTCGCTTGTTGCCGTCAGAATGGACTCTCAACAAACTAGTATTCAATCAGATTTGCTATCAATGGGAGCGCCCAATGATAATTTATTTACGACACAACTTGCTAATCAATTGCAGACATTTGTGTTTGCTTGTCCGGATCTCTGAGCTTATGTTGTTAACGCTCTATTGATCTAATAGGACGGAATGATAGGATATGCGTATCCTCCGGCACTGTTGTTTCTGATTTCTTACTATAGGAGAACCTCTTCTTCGCTATACTATGCGGCTAAAGTGGAGGCTCTTCCGTCGTTGGTGTAGGGATCACTATGTTGATATTGTTGATTCCTCCATACTAGTCATTGCAACTTTTTAGTATACTTGTTTGACAAGATCTACTGCAGCCTGTTATTATTAAGGTTATAGGTTTATGTTACCTCATACCTATGCACTCTATGATAGTTTACAATTGAGTCTTATGTCTCTTTATCTAAGTCAGTTAGTAACTTTTCGATAAATAGACTTAGAATCATTAGATTAAATTCCTATACGGAATTTAACTTCGGTTCTTATTTAGCTAAGTAATCATTTGAGCCTCTGGAAACAGTAGTTTTCAAATTCTGACCTTTTAGACAGTAATTCTGTTGGCTTCTCTTTTACTGAAGAGTCAGTGAGTTTCATGCACTATCGGTGGATGATTTTCACTTTCGTAGTTTCGGAATCACTGCTTCCTTTACTATTTAGGTTGGATTTTTGCATAAGAGTCAGGCTCCTAATTAATATCCGGAACCTATTGTTATTAAGGTCCTTCCGTCTTCGTACGAGCATAGGCCTTTACTCTGTCCGGTTAGAGTTTATGTATTTATAAACAGATATCTGTTTATTACTACGGGCGTAAGCTTCTTCTGTCTTTGATGCCTAATAGAAGGACGTTACGCTCCATTCTATTGCTAATGGATTCAATTAACTATCGATACTGCTTATGGTATATCATTCACTCAGCAGTTGTGTTTGAGATTTCGGCTCATGAAGTAAGAGTTCTTCTACATCTTGGGCTTACATTAATAGTGTCGCTATTATAGATTTTTGAAGGCTGCTCATTGCGCTCAGCCATCCACATTCATGAATTTTTATCTCAGAAATATCGAGTCTATTTCTGGAGGCCTCTATTGTTAGGTCTATTATCTACTGCTCAGAATGTCATTTACTTAACAGTTGCTACTATAGCTAGATAGGCTGTCTGTTTCGGCAGTGACTCCGTTCTGCTGCCCTCTTCGCTCTGGGCTATTTGACCCAGGGCAAGAAAAAGGGGGGGGGGGGGGGGTGTTCCCTTGGGTCACCTGTTTTACTATGAAAACAAGGGGATACCTCCTTCGGAGTTAGTAATTCTGAGCTGTTATTGGGATGGTTGTTTAGTGAGAAGTTTAGGTTTTAAAAATTCATTTAGGTCTTAGTTTTTAAAGTATAGCTTTTGAATATAGCACGTGTCAACGGACATTATTATACAATCCTCGGACACTTTTAAGGAGTATTAAGAGTCTCTATTCTCTAGACTTACTTTATTTATTGGCTTACTTTAAAAATTATTAGTATAAGGATTATACTAGATATTAATAGAGTACATGGATGTATGATGCTCAATTTTGGAAGGTGTTGTATCTTTCTAATTTATCATAAATAAGAAAGATACATGTAAGGCCTAATACTTCTTTTTCCCTAGAGGGGATGACTATATTTTATATAATTGAGCGTATTCCATCTTGCTCTATGTCCTTGGCCCTCCAGCCTTTTTACTATTCAGCTATGTCTGGGTCATTGGTACAGTATAAAAATGTTAAAAAATTTATAGTAATTTATATATTTTTTATACTTACCAATGACCCAGACGGGGATGGCCCTCCCAGGAGTTGGGAACTCTTACCTCCCCGCTGAGTACATAGCGCTTACCAGGCACTGGTTATAAGAATGAATAATGGCGCCAATTTCGGAACGTCCTTGACACTGCGCATGCGCAGTAGAGGTGAAGTGTGGAGGGCCATTCAGGACATGTTTTCTTTGGTTTCAGATGCAAATTTTGGGGAATGGGGGGCAAAATTTGTGTTTGGCCCTATATTTTAAGAGTTAGCACCAGCTATGTCTGGGTCATTGGTAAGTATAAAAAATATATAAATTACTATAAATTTTTTAACTTTCGGATCCAATGGACAGATGTGAACCAAATTTGTCATGTAGTATATATCTGGGTCATAAGTATTTCATTTATGTCGGAATTTTTTTTTTTTTTTTTTTGGTGGGGGGGGGGGGGGGGCGGGAGGAGTGTAGAGAGAACCACAGTAGTTGAAAACCAAACAAAAATTTTGTTTGGTTGTTGTTTTTTAATACTTCACAGAACAGAGCTTGCTAGGAAACTTTCCTAGAAGCAGCAGAAATGAATGGTCAGAAAGTTGCTCTTGGTTGTGTCATAACAAATCAGAAAATTGCTCTTGCTGCTGATAATTTACTGATACACTCATCTCTTTTGACAACTTGAGCCAGGTGAGCGTTTTATTCTCACTTGAGCCTCTAGTTTGGGTATTCCCTTGTCTGTTCCGACTAAAGAATCAGTTTTGCAAACCCAGTGCAAGATTTGTCTGTCAAACAATTATGACTGCAAGAGCAGCAAGACAACTACATCGAATTGAGTAATTTGAGTTACTGCAACACAGCCACTTTTGGAGTTACGAAACTTCTTTGAGTTTGTTTTCTCCTTGACCAACAATATTTCCCAGTATATATTATCTGTGAGGCATTGGTGGTCACAGAGAAAACCTGCTGAGAGTTCAGGGTTTTTTCTGGTATTACGTACTGGATGGTGTTTTGAATTTCTTTAAAATGCATTTTTATTTCCTTCACCCAGAACAGTGTTACTTGTCAGTCTTTTGTGATTGTTTTACACTACGTTTTACATGCCACCAATGACACACTTAATAGGTTAATCACTTGGGAAAATGCATAAAATGTGCAATATGAAGTTATGAACTATGCCTGAAATGATGCCAGGAGTCCAGCAGGCAATCATATTTTTCCCAGACAAAACAAGGATCGCCTTCATTGTTTACTTAAGGTAGGTCAACTGACTTGAACTTCATATGTTTTAATGACTTCAAAGAGAGAGGGACAGGGGGTCATTGAGGTACGATTAATCAATTATTATCTATTATTTCCGATGATTAATCGATTCCAAAATTAAAAAATCGTGACAGCCCTATACAGAATAGCATGGGTGGGGTGGTGTATTTTGTCCTTTGATTGCAAGAAGCTAAAGCATTACAAAGTCTTGTTGCACTCAAGGGACAAATTTATCACTTTTAGTAACTTGGGAAAAATAATGGACATAAACCATTTAACTTTTATTTTTTTAAGTTTGCTTTGGTTATAAAAAGAGAGCATGTGGCAGCCAAAAGGACCATGCAGGAGGGTCTGAGAAACAGATTTTAAACTTTTTTAAACCTTATTTATATGGGAAAATTTTGTTGGTTTTGGGTTGTGTCATTCATGATTCGGATTTTGATTTGATTTGATATTCTTAAAATTTGATTCAAACAAAAATTTGTGATTTGAAGGTCTCTATATATCATCTAATTCAAGTAATTCTATACAATAAGTTCATTAATTTAGCAAAGGGGGCGAAATTTTGATTTAAAAAATATACCTGCTTAGTTTCAAATAACCAGAAAATGTGTGTGAAGTTTCATAGCTGTGTCTTCTATAAATATGGAGCTACTGGAATCACAACTGTCTCATATTTTTATACCACAACCAATGGCCCAGACTAGCTGGTGCTAACTGGATAAAATCCAGGGCCAAACACAAATTTTGAATCCCCTAATCCCCAAAATTTGCATACCAAACTGAAACAATTAAGTCCTATGTGGTCCTCCATACTTTTGTTCACTGCACATGTGCAGTTACCAGGAAGGTACCAAAATTGGCGCAAATCTGCATTCTTTGTTTGGCCCCAAGTCAGAGATGGGCGATTTTTCGATTTTATCAAACGATTCGATTTTTTAAAAGAAAATCGAAAAACCGAATCGAGTGCACAAAAAAATTTGAAAACAAGATTTATTTAGGTCCCCACAACCAACAACCCGCAAATACATAAGTCCAGTGGATTTTGTACCCAGACATTTGATCGTTTTGTATACACAAACTTCTATACATTTAACACCCAGTTTTGAACCCATGTTATTAGGATTTAAATGTTAAAAAAGACATGAATAAAACTACAAGTTCAAGTTCAAAATGACCAGAGTCTAAGACTGTCGGGCACACATTTGCCAAGTGAACACTGCGACCACGTGTTATAATTATTGACAGTGCTTTTGTTGTCTGTGAAAATGCATTCGTAAAACAGGACGCACAATATTTTACTCTCAACCTCCTCCCTACCCCCTAAATCGATCTGAACTTGATTTAACGAAAGAGGTGCAGTGCTTGCACTCTCTTTTGGCTCTCGACTATGAAACATAAACAGTATTTCTGTGGCACTCAATGCGAGACGTGCATTGACAGCATTGCGTCCTTGACATATTTATTAGTTGAATTTAGCTCCCTTGATATGCACCACTTACTCAGCTTCACAGCTGTTTGACTGCTGGTTTGTTGTTTGTTGGTGGTTAACGTCACATATTTATGCACCGTGGCTAATCGTGACACAACATGGAGATGAAGTCAAGTTTTGTCAATCGTTGATCCACATATTGTCCATTTTAGAGGACTTTCACCCCAAGCATTGGTGACTGGATCCTATTTTACTAGTAAAGCGGAACTGGTTCACTGGCACAGTAAACAAGTGCTGCTTACTTCCCGAGGTTCCCACGGGGATTGACTGCTGGTAATTTCAGGTGTTTTAAATAAATCATCAAACTTTTGGCGTTCTTTCGACTCATTGTCACAGCTTGTGTATTAGAAGATCCAACAGTTTGAAGACTGATTAAAGCATTGGCTTACTGAAATATACTAAATCAGATGCTCCTGTATTACGGTAGTGTATTTGCGGCATTTTGGCCCCCCAAAAATGGCTCAAATTCAGCGTCCAAGAGTGGGAGGGTGGGTGTGCATTTCGGTGGCCATTCAGAATTGAATGTAAGAGGCCTGCGCAAAGGCTTTTAACAGTGGGGAGGTGTAGACCACTGGAAGGAAATACATGGTGGGAAAAGAAGTCCAAGGGAATACAACCATAGACCAGTCCAAAACTGGGGAAAGTCTGGAATAGGGGCGGTGTTCTGTTCATCTCTAAGGATGCCTTGCGGCGCTAGTCTGACTGAGGTTGCAGTGGCGGCGGATCGTGCTCATAGGTCATAGTGGCGAACTAGCGGCGCACCTTTGGCGCCGGGAACAGGCCACCAGAATCATGGGAAGTAGCCTTTCAGAGTTGTATATATAACCAGAATATATGCCAGATGGCGGAACTGTAACCTGGTCTTGTTTTTATTGACGGAGTGTCCCCAGAGAGCTGAGCTCAGAATCCTCCGGAGATACAGGAGCAAAGAAAGGAATCCACTGTTGTAATCTCGCTACAGAGCACCGCTCGGCGTTGTTACGCTACGCGTAGGCGCGAGCTTTTCCTGGTTACAGTCAGTCAGTCAGTCACACGATCCAAACTTACTGCTCTCCTCGACTCCTACCCTGCAGTCCCCCTCCCCATGCCTCCATCCCAGTGCCCCAGAATGCCGTTGGGAATTTCTTCATCAAAACTTTGAAACACCATTAGTAATGATGTTTAGAAGTTTTGATAGGACAATTCCTATCATTACTGGAAAAATCGAAAATCGATATCGAATCGAGGTTTTTTGTCTAAAAAATCGAAATCAAAAATCGAACAGGAATTGGAAAATCGCCCATCTCTACGGCCCAAGTCCGTAAACAATGATCTGACATCTGTGCTTTAAATTTCCTTTTTATACGCCCGTTTTGAAAAAACGGGTCATATTATGGTATACCTCTGTCCGTCCATCCGGTCACATGTCATTCGATAACTCAAGAACGCTTTGAGAGATTTTCGTGTTTTTTGGGTAGGTGATGTATATCGATGGAGGGAAGCTCCGTTCGTTTAGTGTTGCCACTCGATTAGGCATTCCAGAGTTATGGGACTTTATTACTTAGAAAATTGTTGATTTTTTTCACGTCGTACGATCACTTGAGAACTCTTCTAGAGATTTTCATGATTTTTTGGTAGGTGGTTTATGTTGATGGAAGGAAGCTCCCTTTCGGTTGGTGTCACCGTTCGATTAGTCATTCCAGAGTTATTGGACTTTATTTTTCACATGTAAAACTTGAAAATGCTTAGAGCAATTTTCATGATTTTTTGGTTGCAAGTATATGTTGATAGAAGGAATCTCCCTTTCGATTTGTGTCGCTGTCCGATTTGTCATTCCAGAGTTATGGGACTTTATTCATCAAAATATAGACAATTTTTCACATGTTGGACTTTGCGCAATTTTCATGATTTTTTGGTGGCAAGTATATGTAACCTGACAAGTACACATGTATACTCATATTGTGTGGTTCCCTTGTGTAATTAATAACGGGCGTATCATGCACTCATGGCGCAGCTGTTTATTTGAGGATGCCAGACACAAATCAATGGTAGAATTGGTGGATTCAAGGCTATAAATGGATGATGGAAGTGAACAACGGTGGTTTGAAATGTTCAGGGCTGTAACTTTATAATAATTATAAAAATTATTTCATGTTTCCCATTTTTGGGACATGCACCTGACGTCATCATTCTTGCTAATGATTTCCTACTGTTTGTTAAGTGTTCCTTCCCTATCCTTCCATGGACCCCTCCTGTTAAACTCCTAAGCTTTTTTGCTGTTTTTTATTGAAATTGTTTATTAAATTTCTTGGGAGTTTAATGTGTATTACAGAATGTTTATTCTGTTTATCCCCATGGTTACGTCCTCACCCAAAGGGTGTTTGGGTCTTGCATCTTCTGTCCGATGTATCGTTTTTTCTTCGTGTGAAGATCTAGCTTTGCATCTGGTAGCATTTAAATCGGTTACTGACTTGGGGCCTTTTTGTGTGCCTGTTGTTTTGTTTCCATTTTTTAGTCCCCTACGGGAACCGTAAGGGGACAATAGGATTGCACTCCGTCCGCCTGTCTGTCTGTTTTTATGTTACAACCTCTCCCTCCAACATGCTTTAAGCTACACCTTTCATATTTGGTACATGGATACATGGTTCTGAGGGATGATGCAAGCTCAAATTTTTTTTTTCAAAATCCAAGATGGCAGAATGACGGCCATTTTTGTTGTGTTTTTTAATCTTTTTTTTCTCTATGTTCATGTTACCACCCCTCCCTCCAACATGGTTCAAGCTACACTTTGCATATTTGGCACGCGGATAGAGGGTTGGGAGGGAATGATACACGTTCAATATTTTTTTTTCAAAATCCAAGATGGCGGCAAGGCAGCCATTTTTGTTGTGTCTTTGAAGCTTTTTTCTCTATTTTATGTTACCACCCCTCACTCCAACATGGTTCAAGATACACTTTTCATATTTCGCACATGGATAGAGGGTTGTAATGGGATGATGCACAGTCAATATTTTGTTTTCACAATTCAAGAAGTCGCCATGGCAGCCATTTTTGTTGTGTTTTTTAAGCCATTTTCTCTATTTTATGTTACTACCCCTCCCTCCAACATGGTTCAAGCTACACCTTTCATTTATGGTACATGGATAAAGGGTTCTGAGGGGATTAATCACGCTGAATTTTTTTTTTTCAAAATCTAAGATCTGTCTGTCCGTCTGTCTGTCTGTCTGTTTTTATGTTACCACCTCTCCCTCCAACATGCTTTAAGCTACACCTTTCATATTTGGTACGTGAATAAATGGTTCTGAGGGGATGATGCACGCTCAATATGTTTTTTTCTCAAAATCCAAGATGGTGGAATGGCGGCCATTTTTGCAGCATTAAATCAAACTTTCGACTCTAAATATATTGAAAGTTTCCGTGTTTAGAGTATTCAGTTGTCCTGCAGAAACATTTCCACAACGTGCATACAGTGTATTATATGACATGCCCCGAGTTACCAAGCTTCCCCAGCATACATCAGTAACTTGATGCTTTCTGTAACACAAATGCATACACCAATTCAATCATTATAGAATACGTTAAATGAAGGAAAATGTTTTAATATCTTCCGTTTTTGGTATTACCAAGATCACCTTTCCTTTCATTTAAGGTTATTATAATGATTGGACCGGTTCAGACGAAAATTCTGCACTACCGAGAGCTGGACTTGACCTTCTTTTCGCTGGATCAGACCATTACTGGCAGTCTTTGTACTTCTTAAACTACTAACCTGAATTGCAGAGATGCTTATATGCTCTAGTGTCTTATGTGACAAAAACACCTTATGTCACAAAAGCGCCGTAGGGGACTAATACCACCTCGGTAGTCAAACACTTGTTTCTATTGATGTTGCTTACATTGAAAATGCCCTTAACATGTTGTAATTAGTATTATAATACTTCAGAATTACTGTAGGATACATTGATTATGATTCCGGTAGTGTAGCAAATAATTTTTGTTCAAAAAATAATTTTGTCCACACTTAGGCTCTATCGGGATACCCTTGGGCTCATGATGTTCCCTTTTGGAACTTAGGCATTTTCACACACAAAAATTACGTAAAATTTTTTACAATTGTTTCAAAATTATTTTGATTGCTATTATTCATGTATCCTTTTCATGTATTTTTGATGTGGAATCTGTAGCAGTGCTATCAATTCTATCTTTGGATTGTAATTATGAAAGCTTACTGCTTTGAATGCAAGGCGAGGAAGTCTTCCTCGGATTTACATGCTTGTTGCATTGCCTGTAGTCTATGCACGCCTACGGATTCTTGTCCTACTTGTGTACATTGGGATGGCAGACGTTGGGAGACAGGTGTCGCGATATGTTGTCGGCGGTGAGGTTTCTGTGCTGGAACTCTCACTGCAGGATAATTCAAGTTTTTCAGTTTATTTTTCAGAGGAACAAGAACATGGTGATGGTATTGTGACACCCATTCAAAGTGTTCTGCCATCGTCGTGCTCTGATGAGCAAACAGAACTGGCTGCTAAGATGCTCCTTAACTTTAAACAGGGAATAAGACCACTTATTCCAGCAGCCAGCTCAACCGGCGAGGCGGCCAACCCCATAGTGGGAGCCGTAACACCGGATAAGTCCGTTGCAGTCGAAGGAAGTGTAGATTTGGGTAGAGAGAGCACCTCAAAAACTAAAACTCACCCAGTGACGACGGCAAAAGGGAGGAAGTCGGCAAGTTTCTCTATGGGTAGCTCGGCGAGGCCTGATAGACTGCGAGTGGGAGAACCTTCTCTAACCCAGCAACATTTGGGGCCAAATGTTGTTTTGATAAACTTGCCTGAGTTGGAGATAACGTCAGCACCCGCCGCTCGGGACGCTCCGTCCAGACTGCATCCAGCATCGGCTACAGTCACGGCTTCCTCATTTTCGGAAAAGCACACATGACCACATGCTAGCTACCCGACATTCGGATATTCAGCTCGCTGCGGGAAGACACACCCAGTCTTCGCCTGTGAAGTCTGACCATCCGGTAGCTAGCAATCTGAGGCTTCATTCTTTGAGACATACAGAGAAGAGATCTACATCCGGATCTCAGCCCCGGGAGCAGCAAGCGGTGAAAAAACAAGACTGCTGCTCCTCAAGACTCTGTAATGGACTTGCTGTCACAGATTGTGCAGCTCCTCACAGCTTCCCAGCAAGTGCAACCTTCCACAGACTTCGGTGGTGAGTTGCCTGACGGCGCTGGGTCAGTCCGGTCATCTGCACATGCAGATGCGGTTGGCCAAGATAGTCAGCTGAATAAGTCGGATGGTGAAAGGGAGAAGGAAGAGGATTCCCCTTCCCTTTCGGGAACAACATATGGTAGCGATGAATTTCATTCATCAATACTATCCTGACCTTGTTCCACCTGAACAGCAAGCTGCGACTGCTAGGCAGAAACTGCTGTCATCTCTAGACAGATTTTGTGCGAAGGAAAGATGACATTCTTTCCTTCCCGGAACAATCTTGGCAAGTGTTGGAGGCCTTCGGCCATATTAACAACGCTATATTCAACCTAGCAAATGCCAAGAAAAAGGGCGGTTTCTTATCTGCATCTTCAATCAATTTACCATTTCCAGGACCACGCCAATTTAAAACGGTTGGCAAAGATGCCCAGAGAGCTCCTCTGCGTTTGGATGAGCAGGCTGTGGATTTGGATTTGTCATTGCCTACATCATTCAAATTACGCTCGGAAGTGATGGAATCTTCTATTTCATCCAGTCGAGCGATTCTGGATGCAATGTCATATACCAGACCATATCACCAGGGCTATGGCGCAACATCGAAATGGAAAAGAATTTGAGGACGCATGTGCCTTAAGAGTTCTTTCCAGGGCAGGCATGTATGCCACGTACCACTCCTCCTTGACAGTGACAAATTTGGAGTTGGTCAGATGTGATGTAGCCCTTGCGTCGTCATCAATTATAGATGACAGTGAAAAGCTCTCTCCGATTCGCTCCGGTTTCCAGACATACAATATTTGACGACAAGCTTTCGTTAGTTTATGATCAAGCTACCAAAAAAAAAAGCTTTCAGTACACTGCTATTGAAATCAGCATCTCAACAACATGCTTCAGGAGGCCGGAGTAGGTGTGGTCATTCCTCATCCAAAGGGAAGTCCTTGCGAGGGTACAATAAACCCTCTTATGGTTACCCTGGAGGTCGTCAGTATTGCGACTCAGGAAAGGGTCGCAGGTCTGATCGAGACTATAAGTCAGGTGCCCCTAGGCCGACGGGATGAGGTTCTTCGTTGGGAGGGCGTAGTTTCCCCTCCTGCAAGCCTCGCAAGTTGAACAGGTGATGGACAAGATCTCTGTTGCTTTCCAGTTGGCGGAAGGCTATCAAACTTCGTGAAAAACTGGATGGAAGTCATGGAAGATTAGTGGGTAAGAAATGTAGTCTCGCCAGGTCTGAGGCTATCATTCCGTGCAAAGCCCCCACTTATAAGATGTCAGTGTTGGACGAATCTTCTGGTGAATCCTTCCAAATGAGAGTCTCTCCTTGCGGAGGTACAGGCTCTCTTGTCAAAGAAAGCAATAGAGGTCGTCGAGAATCAAAATTCTCCAGCTTTTACAGTCACCTGTTCCTCATACCAAAGCCAGACAGCTCGTTCCGACCGGTAATAGACTTGAGCTGGATAAACAAATTGTTCAAAGCTCCAAAGTTGTACATGGAAACCATCCGGTCAGTAAGAGCGAGCAATCGAGTGGACGACTATGCAGCAAGCATAGATCTAAAAGACGCCTACTTTCATGTCCTGGTACATCCGGCATTAAGAAAGTACCTGTGTTTTGCCGTACAAGGAGAGGTTTATCAGTTCAGAGCAATGTGCTTCGGTCTGAACAGTCCTTCATGTGAGTAAATTTTACGGGTGCAAAAAAGTGCTGCACTTGCAAATTGTGTTGCGAGTGCAAACGCACTCGTAAAATTTCCCAAAGGTTCACAACTATGCATGTTTGGGACAGATGTGTTTAAACACAGCTAATCATGATTATATCATATTTAGATTCTGATTGCTGCTTGCTGAGTACTCTGAATACTTCAATAGATAGTATTTAATTCATTCAACAAAATCCAAACTTTTTCAAATGTTTCAACTATTTATTGATTGAAGTTTAGTTAGTAGTGCATTAAACATATAATGAGTAATGACAGACAAAGATCATGTCAATCATTAATAATCAATGCAGTTTTTTAAAACAAAACTGAGTTAACTCAAGTGTGAAAGAGCCACAACTTCACCCATCATGGCAGATTGGCATAAAGATAACTGTTCAAAAACAAATATCAAAGATTTTAACAGTGGCAGGCCTGCCTGGCCATTGATACACATTATTTTAAATTACTGATCCTTTTACTTTAGGTTCTCAATTACAACTTTCACTGCCGGTGCTCAGAAGAACTGGCCCCAACATCTTCAAAGGCAAACAGGCGATTTTCAAATTCTTCAATTTGACAACTTTCCAATTGTTCCATAAAATCTTCTTCTGATTCTTCATCAGATGATGACATTTCTAGTTCTTGCTCGACTGAAACTTCTTGTAGTTCAGTCGTGGCTGCACTGCCACCAACAGCTGAAATGTCTTCATCTGAAGAGGAATCAGAGGAAGAGTTAGAGTCGGGTTTCTGTTTCACTGTTTGTGTCATCAAATTAAATGAAACAGAATCAATTTTCAGAGTTCTCCTTTCCATAAAATGATTGAGAGAGGATTCAATTAAAACGTCCCTGTCTTCTGTAGACCATATGCTATCATTTACTTTAAGTAATGTGAGGTCTTCCATAGTATCATGAGCCATAGCCAGGCGTCTGTCAGTCAGAATAGAGGTCAGATGACTGAATCCACTCTCAACAATACTATTGCTGGGGCTTAATGAAAGAACAATTTCCGCCAAAAGGGCGATGTTTGGAAATTGTTCTCTTCTGTATGTGAGGATATTTCTCCACAGTTTTCTTGCCTTAACCCCAGGATAAAAATGTTTCACCATGTGCTTAAAATCTTTCCATTCTTCCTTAACTTTCAATCCATTAAAATTAATGAGTTTGAGAGGTGTATCAAAGTGTGTTGCCACCCTCTGTAGTGCTTCAAGTTCATTTTTGGTGTCAATCCAGTTAGCAGGATCTAGCCATGTCATACTTTTAAACACATTATCCTGTTCAAAAAATGACATGAACCGCCACTCAACACATTTGATCAATGCTGGTACGCCCCCAACAGCAACTGTTTTTACTGCCTGTTGAAGATTCTGAAAATTGGTCTTCACCATGTTTTCATAGCTTATGTCCACATATTCACGATTTTTAGATTTTCGCCTCTTATGCCCAGCTTTCAAAATTTTGCTACCATGGACACAGCCATTTAGAGCAAACCCATACTGCTTCAAACAATCAAACCCATACTGCTTCAAACAATCCACAGAGGGGGGGTAAATCATTATCATTTTCGTTTGCTTTCAATTCGTTCAACTTTTCAAAAAGTTTTTCAATTGAAGGTTTGACTTCAAAAACCATGAGCTGCTGTTTTTCAAATTTAAGTGAAAGGAAAGTGATTTGTTGGATTATTTGTTTGTAGAAAATGCACATGCATAAAAACTGACTATCCTTCAATTTTTTTAGTATGCCACGAAGTTTCCCCTCAATTTTTTTAGCAGAGCCAGATTCTAAAAGATTTTCAATTACATGACACAGGACAATCCAATTGTTAAGTAAATGATCTAGGCCCCTATTTTCATGGCTCACAAACTGGGTACCATGACATTTTGGAACATTGAGAACCCTGACCCCCATAGCCTGCTTGGCATACTCTTTGAAATGATGCTTGACTTTACCAGACTGCTTAATAGTATAGCACAACTAAAAAGTCATGGATGGAAGAGAATTGTTTTTCTTTCATCAAGGAATCTTGTATTGCTAACTGAAGGCGATGCATAACACAGTGAATGGAAATAAGCCATGGTCGATTGTCATTTCTTAAACGAGTCAAGAGACCCTTGTACACCCCTGTGTTAACTGATGCCCCATCAGCTGTTGCTCCTATTACAGCATTTTTGTATTGGTCCTCTGAAATCCCAATTTTTTTTTAGAAAAGCATCATTGATACATTGTTTGAGGTTTTCTGCTGTACCATCTCCGTAGTCGTCAATGTCTTGTAAAGCACAGCAAATATACAGAGCGTTTCCATTGTGGACAGTTCTGATAAATATCAGCTCTTTCTCTGCACTGGTTTTACGTGGCTGCGACCCATCACTGAGAATTGCTATAAAACTGGATTCACTTATTTTTTGTTTAATCTGTTTTCTTGCCGACTTTGCCAAGACTGTCAATAATTTTTTTGCTGTGTCAACATTGTCTTGCCCCTTTAACTTTACGCCATTGACTTTTAGAGTTTGTATCAGTGTTTTGAATGCAGTCAGCGGTTGGCCACTGACAGCTAAAAGATATGCTGTCACAAGGAGTTTCTTATAAGCTTCCCTGGCATTCTTTCTGACCAATGTGTCAATTCTGATTTGTTTGGGGCCGACCAAACTTTGTTTATCATCACTTTGACACCCAGAGGCACTGGCAGATGTTGAGGCTTGTGGAGTAGGTGCATCAGTTGCTTGGGCAGTGTCAATTTTTTCTCTTTCGAAGGACAGGGCTAGGGCGTGGCATTTACTCCCCAAATGCCTTTCAAAAGTTTATTTGCTGATAAAATCAGTTCCCATGGCAAACCGGTCGAATTCTGAAAGCGCTCTCCCTCGCAGCTGTTTACGTGCATTGTCACATTGGGCAGCACACACTTTGCACCAAAATCGTGTCACAAACGTTTTGCCACTTACGTTATTTGTTTCACTTTTGAAACCAATAAGATCCTTGAAGGACCACTTCAGTAACGTTGATAGAGTCACCGTTCCTGGCATCTGGAACGTAACTAATTTTTCAGAAAAGACAATTTCAACAAACAGCAAAAACAGACGATAAAATTTCTCGCTTGACAACTTGTACACAAATCTTTGAAGAAAGGGAAACAAGGTGAAATTGTTTGGTACAAGCGATTCAGTTGGCCATAGCAGACGATTTCACCACTGACTGGCCAATCACAGTTGGTCTATCTGTTGTGATTCAATTAGCATTGTACTTTCGGTTTTGTTTGCTCAGTGCTGGATGAATGGGATGTAGAATGACATGCACAGTGAATAAAGGAAACCGGAAATGTTTCAGTTTTCGCTACAATATCGATTCGGACCTCTTGCGGAGCGGATGGTGATATACAGGTAGGTGTGTCACAGTGTGTGTGTGTGTGTGTGTGGGGGGGGGGGGGGGGGGGCCATATAACAGCAGTTTTGTTTTTGTTTTCGTTTTACCATTCACAAATGGACAATAATGAAATAGATGTCCATTCTGACTTGAAGCGTGGCAATGCTAGGGTGCAATTTAATTGAAGTTGAATTGTTTGATGACGGGTACGATTTTTTGCGCTCGTCTTTTTTAAATTACGGGCGCTTGCGAGCGCAATAGCGCCTGTCTCACGCGAAGGACTGTCTGAACCTAGCTCCTTGGACTTTCACTCGAATAATGAACTCGGTAATATCATATTTCCAAGCTCATTCGGCAGTAGTAACGTCTGCTTACTTGGACGACATTCTTCAGAGATACGGCGACAAGTTAGTTCCTCAGAATTATGTTCAGAGTCTGCTTCAGTTGTTCCGACGTCTCGGTTTCATAGTAAACGAGAAAAAATCGGACCTATCTTCGTCCAAGTCCTTCATTCACTTGGGAATGAGCTTCAAGACTCACAATAATCTGGTTCGTCTGCCATTACCCAGAGCAAAATTAGTCAGTTGTTATGCTCTCTTTTGTCTAAACTCTCCCACAATGACTGCGAGGGAGTTTATGCGTCTGATGAGGCTGTGCGGAGCGGCTGCGGATCTTATTCCGATGGGCCGTCTGCGCATGCGTCACCTCCGGATATTCTTTACTCAGAACTGGAGTGTGAAGATGCATTCACTCGAAACCAAGATTGTTTTAATGGACCTAGTAAAACAAAAGGTTCAGATTTGGGCGGATCTCCAGTGGTTAACTTAAGGAGTTCCACTTCAACTATCGGAGCCAGCCTTTATGATTATGACGGATGCGAGTAACGGGCTGGGGTGCGTCCCTGAATCCCGCAGACTTGAAGTGTCAGGATCTTTGGGAACCTCAATTCCTGCAGAAGCACATAAACAGCAAGGAGATGATGTCTATATGGCTACCACTACAACATTGGATTGTTCAAATATGTTCAGATTTTGTCGGACGACTCAACGGTAGTGGCTTATCTCACCAACCGTGGAGGCACTCATTCGATTCTGTTATGCGAATTAACAGAGAAGATTCTCCTATTCGCTCTGAGTCATCACATTCATCTCTCGGGCCGTCATATGCCGGGTCGTCTGAACGTACTAGTAGACTCGTTCTCACGAAAAGGTCGCCTGTTACCATCGGAGTGGACTCTCAACAAGTGAGTATTCAGTCAGATCTGCTACCAGTGGGATCGTCCCATGATAGATCTTTTTGCGACACACCTGAACAATCAATTACCGACATTTGTGTCGCCATGTCCAGATCATCGAGCGTATGCAGTAGACGCTCTATCGATCTCATGGGATGGGATTATAGGATATGCATATCTCCGACTCCTAAAAATCAAAGTCTCACTGCAAAATCCTGCTAGTAGCACCTCTGTCGACACACAAACCCTGGATCAATCTGCTCAGGTGTGTGTTATGTGACGTTCCCCGGAAGCTTCCTCCACGAAAGGACCTTCTATATCAGGGGAAGTCCCGCACACTGCATCACAACCCAGAAGATCTCAACCTTCACATATTTCCGTTGTGCAGTCCTTCTTGCACAGAAAACATTTTACAGGACAAGCAGTGGACGCAATTTCTAACTGTAGGAGGACCTCCTCTTCATTTAATTATGCAGCGAAGTGGAGAGTTTTCTTCCGTTGGTGTATGGACCAGTCTGTAGACATATATGATCTGTCCACAGATTGCCAATTTCTTGGTCGTCACTATTAAGGGCTATAGGTCTGCGTTATCAGACACTTGTGCTCATCATGATAACTTAGCTATTGGATCAAATGCTTCTTTATTCAAGCTAGTCAGAAATTTCTCTATTAATAGACCTAGAACCCTCAGATTATTTCCTAAATGGAATTTGGCTTGCATTCTGTTGAAGCTTCAAGAAGCTCCATTTGAGCCGTTAGACGATGTAGAAATCAAATTTTTGACATATAAAATGGCATTCCTCTTAGCCTTTGCATCTGTCAGAAGAGTCCGTGAACTTCATGCATTATCTGTTGATGATTCCCTGTACCGTAGTGTGTGTAATACTATTACTCTCACTTCGGAAGTGGGATTCTTGACTAAGAATCACATTCTGGATAAACGGCCGGTGCCTATTATCATTAAGGCTTTACCGTCCTCAGACAACCATAGACCTTTGCTGTATCCAGTTAGAGCTATGCACATTTATAAACGTTGATCGGATTATATTAGAAAGGGAAGAAAAAGATTCTATCTTATTGATTCCTAACAGAAAAGATATATTTGTTCATTCTATCACTAGATGGATTCAGTTGGCAATACGTATTGCCTATGAAAGTCTATCTTTGGATCAACGTTCTGTCAACAAGATTTCAGTGCATGAGGTTAGAGCACTGTCCACTTGGGCTTACTCTAACAGTATAGCCATCACTGATCTTATGAAGGCTGCATACTAGACACAGCCCTCTTCATTTACAAAGTTTTACCTTAGACATTTAGAGTCCATTTCCGGTGACCTTAGATCTTTGGGTCCTCTTTCTGTTGCTCAGAATGCTGGCCATTAATATTACATCTAGAAGATGTTTAGGCAGTCTGCTCGAGCACTGACGCCGTTCCGCTGCCCTCTTCGTTCTGAGGAATTTTACCTCAGAACAAGGGGAAGGGGGTGGGGGGGGGGACGGTTTTTCCCTTATGTTATCTGGCTTTATAGTGAAAAGCAAGGGAATACCTCCTCCAGAGCCAGTAGTCCAGCATCGGTGCGGAGTAGTTTTGATGTGTAGCTCGGTGTGAAGCAATAAATATGTCTCATTTATTTACTGTTTTCAAAGTGTAGCTCACTGTGAAGCATTTGTATATGTTACGTGTCATACGAGCATTAATATACTATCCTCGGACACTTTTAAATGAGTACAAAGCATATCATTCTCTGGACTAGCTTTATAATTGGTTTTCTTCACCGAATTAACAAACCAGGTTATGCTGGCATTAAATGGAGAAATTATGTAATTCTCAATTACATTGTTGGTGTTATGTCATTCTCTTTTTTATAAGGGAAGGACATATATAATTCCTCTGTCTTCTCCTATTCTCCTGTAGGAGCTAATTATGTCTCCCCTTCACCGAAGGTAGACATATTGTTTTACCCTGAATTCTTCTCCTCCTTCTTCTTCTTCTTCTTCTTCTTCTTCTTCTTATACAACCATGTCCGGGTCAGAACTTTTTTTATCTTTTGTCCTAGGCTTATGATATTTAACATGTGGGTGTATCACCTTGATACGATGTGTCGCATACCATCATGACCCACATATGACCTTTGACCTCAAGGTCCAATTACTGATTTTTTGGCAAGTAAGCTTGACCGGGCCAGAACTTATTTACCTTTTCACCTCGGCCTATGATATTTGGCATGTGGGTGTATCACCATGAGACGATGTGTCGCGCACCATCATGACTCACATATGATCTTGACCTTTGACTTCAAGGTGAAATTACTGATTTTTTGGCAAGTAAGCTTGTCCGGGCAAGAACTTATTTACCTTTTCACCTTGGCTTATGATATTAGGCATGTTGATGTATCACCTTAAGACAATGTGTCCCGTACTATCATGATTTACATATGACCTTGACCTCTGACCTCAAGGTCAAATTATTTTTTCTTTTCACCTAGGCTTAGGATATTTAGCATGTGGGTGTATCACCATGCGACAATTTACCATCATGACCCGCATTTGACATTGACCTTTGACCTCGACCCACATATGACCTTGACCTTTGACCTCAAGGTCAAATTATTTCTTTTTATCTTTTGACCTAGGCTTATGGTATTTGGCATGTGGGTGTATCACCATGAGACGATGTGTTGCGTACTATCATGACCAACATATGACCTTGACCTTTGACCTCAAGGTCAAATTATTGATTTTAATCTTTTGACCTAGGCTTATATTTGGCATGTGGGTGTATCACCATGAGACGATGTACCATCATGACTCACATATGACTTCGACCTCGACCCACATATGACCTTGACCTTTGACCTCAAGGTCAAATTATTGATTTTCTTTTATCTTTTGACGTAGGCTTGTGATATTTGGCATGTGGGTGTATCACCATGAGACAATGTGTCACATACTATCAAATTATTGATTTTTTTTGTCCCCCGACCCTTCGGGGGACTATTGTAATCAGCAGTGTCCGTCCGTGCGTCCGTCCATCCGTCACACCCTTGTCCGGATGATAACTTTAGTTTGGATGATTTTACTGAAACTAAATTTGGTATGTGTCTTACTTGTTTTATCTTTTGATCTAGGCTTATGATATTTGGCATGTGAGTGTATCAATACAAGACAACATTGTATCATGTACTGTTGTGACCTTGATCTTTGACATCAAGGTCAAATTATAGAATTGTTCAGCTAGGATTATATATTTGGCATATGGATGCAACAGCCAGGCTGATGTGTCACATTCTATCTTGAACTTCCATGAATTTGACATTTGACTTTTAGTTTGATCTTTGTTAGTCGTAAGTTGGAAGCATGGAACTAATCGAAGGGGAGACATGTGTTTTAGTTCACTAAAACTGTTCCCTCTAGTCTTTATTGAAGTAATTGAGAGATTGGATTTTCCTTTAAGTCCTAGGCCCTCCAGCCTTTTTACAATTCAGCTAGTTTGGGCCATTGGTTGTGGTATAAAAATATGATAAATTTAAAATAATTTGTATATTTTTTAAACTTACCAATGGCCCAGACGGAGTGGGCACTCCTACCTCCCCTCTGATTATAACATTTAGCAGGCAATATAGAAAGAATGAGGATTGGTGCCAATTTCGGTACCTTCCTGGTTACTGCGCATGTGCAGTGAACAAAAGTATGGAGGACCATATAGGACTTAATTTTTTCAGTTTTGTATGCAAATCTTGGCGATTGGGGTGTTCCAAATTTGTGTTTGGCCCTTGATTTTATCGAGTTAGCTGGTCTGAGCCGTATTCTTGACTATCTGTTCTAATAGATGTTCGGACATTTTATTGTTTATTATTTATATATTTTATGTTTTATCGATAGTTTTTAGTTTGTTTTTTAGCTCACCTGAGCGAAGCTCAGCGGGAGCTTTACTGATCGTGATCCGTCCGTCGTCCGTCCGGCGTTAACTTTACATTATCGACTTCTCCTCCTAAATCACTAGCCCAATTTTATTCAAATGTTGGCTAAATATTTATTACCTAATGCCAATTCAGATTTGTTCAAATGAAGTTGCCCCTCCTCCTGGGTGGGGCCACGCCCCCAAGGGGCACCAAAATCTTTGAAAATCTTCTTCTCATGAACCAGCAGTAGCAGAGATTTGATATTTGGTGTGCAGCTTCCTTTTGAGGTGTAGACTCAGATTTGTTCAAGAGAAGTTTGTGGGGCTACACTTGGCGTCGTTATGGGAGGGGCAAAATTTTTGGCCCCGTCCAAAATTTCTATTTTCCAAACCGAGAGGCTGATTTGAACCAAATTTTATGTGAGGGCTTATTGGGTCATAAGTACCTAATTTATGCCGATTTTTTTTTCCCGTAGCCCCATGGGAACCGCAGGAGCTAAAAATAGAAAAAATTAAAACGCCCATATCTCCAAAACTGCACAGCACCGAGAATTTTTATTTGGTGTGAAGCTTCCTTAGGACCAACAGAAAGAATTGGTAAAAAAAAATTGCCATCGGTTTTATCATAGGGTACAGTTTCGGGACTTTGAAAAAGTGCTGAGTCAGCACTTTTTAACACTGTAGGCAATGGGAAAAACATTAAAAAATCTTCTTCTCCAGATCCAGCAGGCAGAATCTTTTGATATTTGGTATGCAACATTGTAGGGTGGATCTGATTCAAGTTTGTTCAAATCGGCCCCCTGGGTTTATATTTGGGCTCAGTATAGGAGCCCAAATTTGAACTTAGTGCATTTCAGGCAAATTTCTTTGAAAATCTTCTTCTCAAGATCCAGCAGGCAGAATCTTTTGATATTTGGTATGCAACATTGTGGGGTGGATCTGATTCAAGTTTGTTCAAATCTGCCCCCTGGGTTTATATTTGGGCTCAGTATAGGAGCCCAAATTTGAACTTACTGCATTTCAGGCAAATTTCTTTGAAAATCTTCTTCTCCAGATCCAGCAGGCAGAATCTTTTGATATTGGGTATGCAACATTGTGGGGTGGATCTGATTCAAGTTTGTTCAAATTGGCCCCCTGGGTTTATATTTGGGCTCAGTATAGGAGCCCAAATTTGAACTTACTGCATTTCAGGCAAATTTCTTTGAAAATCTTCTTCTCCAGATCCAGCAGGCAGAATCTTTTGATATTTGGTATGCAACATTATGGGGTGGATCTGATTCAAGTTTGTTCAAATCGGCCCCTTGGGTTTATATTTGGGCTCAGTATAGGAGCCCAAATTTGAACTTAGTGCATTTCAGGCAAATTTCTTTGAAACTCTTCTTCTCAAGATCCAGCAGGCACAATCTTTTGATATTGGGTATGCAACATTGTGGGGTGGATCTGATTCAAGTTTGTTCGAATCGGCTCCCTGGGTTTATATTTGGGCTCAGTATAGGAGCCCAAATTTGAACTTGGTGCATTTCAGGCAAATTATTTAAAAAATCTTCTTCTCTAGATCCAGCAGGCAGAATCTTTTGATATTTGGTATGCAACATTGTGGGGTGGATCGGATTCTATTTTGTTCAAATCGGCTCCCTAGATTCATATTTGGGCTCACTATAGAAGCTCGAATTCGAACTTAGTGCATTTCAGGCAAATTTCTTCAAAAATCTTCTTCTCCAGATCCTGCAGGCAGAATCTTTTGATATTTGGTATGCAACATTGTGGGGTGGATCTGATTCAAGTTTGTTCAAATCGGCCCCTGGGTTTATATTTGGGCTCAGTATAGGAGCCCAAATTTGAACTTAGTGCATTTCAGGCAAATTTCTTTGAAAATCTTCTTCTCAAGATCCAGCAGGCAGAATCTTGTGATATTGAGTATGAACCATGCTTGGGGGGGGGGGGGGATTCAATTTTGTTCAAGCCAAGTCCCTGGGTTCATATTTGGGCTCACTGTGGGAGCCTAAATTATAACTTAGTTCAAAATGAGGAACTTTCTTTAAAAATCTTCTTTAGATCCAGCAGTCGGCATGTTTTGATATTTGGTATGCAGCATCCTTAGTGGGGTGAGATTCAAGTTTGTTCAAGCCATGTCCCTAGGTCCATATTTGGGCTCACTGTGGGAGCTTGAATTGTAACTTTGTTCCAAATGAGGAATTTTCTTAAAAAATCTTCTTCTTCATATCCAGCAGTCGGAATGGTTTGATATGTGGTGAGTAGCATCCTTGGGGGGGGGGGGGGGGGGGGGGATTCAAGTGTGTTAAAGCCAAGTCCATGGGTCCGTATTTATATACATATATTTATAACTTAGTCAATATGAGGAATTTTTCTTTAAAAATCTTCTTCTTCAGATTCAGCAGTTGGAATGTTTTGATATTTGGCATGGAGCAACCTTAGGGAGCGGAGATTAAAGTTTGTTCAAGCCAAGTCCCTTGGTTCATATTTGGGCTCACTATGGGAGCCTGAATGACAACTTAGTTCAAAATGAGGAATTTTCTTTAAAAATCTTCAGATCCAGCAGATGAATGCTTTTGATATTTTTTATGCAGCATCCTTAGGGGGGTAAGATTCAAGTTTGTTCAAGCCATGTCCCTAGGTCCATATTTGGGCTGATTGCGGGAGCTCGAATTGTAACTTGGTTCAGAATGAGGAATGTTCTTTAAAAATCTTCTTCTTCAGATCCAGCAGTCGGAATGTTTTGATATTTGGTGTGCAGAATCCTTAGGAGTGTGAGATTCAGGTTTGTTAAAGCCAAGTCCCTGGGTTCATATATGGGCTCCCTGTGGGAGCCCGAATTATGACTTAGTTCAATATGAGGAATATTCTTTAAAAATACTTTTTTAGATCCACTGGTCAGAATATTTGGATATTTGGTTTCAGCATTTCTTAGGAGGAGCAGATGCAACTTGTGGAAATCAATTCTCTGGTTTGATATTTAGGCTACCATGTCAGGTGAGCGCCCTCAGGTCCCCTGGGGCCTCTTGTTTATTTTCTTCTCTATTATTATCAGAAATATAAAAAAAAATCATCAAATCTGCTTCCGATATTTTCCGTTGTTAAATTCACTAGTCAAGTCGATCACCACGAAATTGTGAAGTCCTTTGTCCCACACCTTGTTACAGAATCTCCTGAATTCTTCCCTGCTCATGTCGTTGGCCACGTGATCTCCCTAGATGTGATTGAGATTCTTGAGATCCTGACAAAAGAGACACAGAAAATTAGCATTCTCCCTTATCATCTGTCTGGGCAGTTAAAAATAATTCTTAGACAGATAGAAACAATCCACGTTGCTGTGACGTCCTCGAACATAATATGATTCGCATCGATTCTGTCTCTCCAACAGCAGATCATCGAAGATCATGAGATTCTTATTCTCCGACTTTTACTGTCTGGGATCGGGAACGTCGTCGGCGTTCTCATAAAACAGACATTCCACATGTGAACACTTGGCGTTTCTCCTAGTCAATTCTCTCGTCGCCCCTTCCAATATACTCAAAGTCTTGTGTCCTTCGAAATTCGTCTCGATTGTCGAAGATTCACGCCATGATGTCCTTGGGTAATTTACGATTCATACACTCTCGAAGCAATCTGTATTCCGGTTGAAAGAGACTCTTGCCAAAAATGAATAATCTGTCGTAATCCAACCAGTCGGGTCGCAACAATAGATTCATCAAGAGATTGGTCTTTCCGCAATTCGATTTTCCCACTATCAGACCTCTTATGCTCTTGGGAAAGAATTCGTCATTCGACCTCTTGGTCATCGCGTCATTCCAAGACATGTCTTTGATATCTTTTTTTAGCTGAACTTTGGCGAAGCCAAATTTGAGCTTATGCCTTGGCCAGTCGTCCGTCATCCATCTGGCCGTCTGGCTGTCTGTCCGTCAACAATTCAATACAGCTCGGGCTAGAGGCCGTATTTATGAACCGATCTTTACGAAACTTCTTGGATACCTTTGTTATGGCCGTGGGACGAGAACGAGTGTTTTGGGGTTCGATCCGAAATTCAAGTTGGCCGCTGGCGGCCATTTTGTACAGACTTCGGTGAGATCAGATTTTTTGCACAGAACTTCCATATGAAAGCGCTGATTTGAATAATTTTTTGTATGAATGTTTAGTACCATGGGATACATCACATATAATACGGGTTTTTTTCTCGTACGTAAATTATGCAAATTAGACTAACTTTGATGTATTTGGTGTTATTTTCAGCACTGTAAGTGCAAATGCCAATACGGCTCGGGCTAGAGGCCGTATTTATATCCGATCTTTACAAAACTTCTTGGGTACCTTTGGTATCACCGTGGGATGAGAACAAGTGTTTTTGCGTGCAGTCCAAAATTCAAGATGGCCGATGACAGCCATTTTGTACAAAATTAGGTTCAATCAGATTTTTGCACAGAACTTCCATATGAAAGTACTGATTTGAAAATTTTTTGTGTGAATGTTTAGTACCATGGGATACATCATATAATACAGGTTTTTTTCTCGTGCAGAAATTATGCAAATTAGATGAACTTTGATTTTTTCAGTGCTACTTACACACATTAAGTACACATGTCAATACGGCTCGGGCTAGAGGATGTATTTATCAACCGATCTTGACGAAACTTCTTGGGTACCTTTGTTATCACCTTGGGACGAGAACGAGTGTTTCTGAGTACGGTCCAAAATTCAAGATGGCTGCCAGTGGCCATTTTGTACCAAAATTAGGTCCAATCAGTTTTTTGTCACAACTTCTATACGGCTCATATTTATGAACTGATCTTCACGAAACTTCTTGGGTACCTTTGTTATCACCTTGGGACAGGAACGAGTGTGTTTTGGGGTGCCTTTGTTATCACTGTGCTATGGAGAACAAATATTTTGGGGTTCAGTCAGACCCACTCTGGGACTCAAAGATTTCTTTTCTAGTTTAGCATCTGACTGTCACCCACCTTTACAATACTTTACCTATACATTTGTTACAGGCTGCAGTCAGTATTTATGTACAGACTGTTAAATACTTTATATGTACCTTTGTTATCAGGTCATTACCTAGATGGTTGTCATTGCTGTGTCACATACTATACATGTACATGTCTTGACAAGTTGAGCTACAGGTCATTGACACTTTCATTCCAGTTTTTGAACTATGTTTTTTAAATTCAGTTTTGAACTATGGTTTTTTTTTCTATTTTTTTTTGTTTTTTTTATTTTTATTTCCTATTTTATATATATTATTAGTCCCCTATGGGAAGGGGACTATACAATTGCACTCTGTCTGTCTGTCCGTCCATCTGTCTGTCTGTCTGTCTGTTTTTTATGTTACCACCTCTCCCTCCAACATGCTTTAAGCTACACCTTTCATATTTGGTACATGGATAAATTGTTCTGAGGGGATGATGCACGGTCAAAATTTTTTTTTCAAAATCTAAGATGGCGGAATGGCGGCCGTTTTTGTTGTGTTTTTTAAGCTTTTTTTTTAGCTATTTTCATGTTACCACCCCTCCCACCAACATGGTTCAAGCTACACTTCGCATATTTGGCACATGGATAGAGGGTTGGGAGGGGATAATGCACGTTCAATATTTTTTCTTCAAAATCTAAGATGGCAGCATGGCGGCCATTTTTGTTGGTGTTTTTTTAAGCTTTTTTCTCTATTTTGTGTTACCACCCCTCACTCCAACATGGTTAAAGCTACACTTTTTTTTATATCTGGCACATGGATAGAGGGTTGTAATGGGATGTTGCACGTTCAATATTTTTTTTTACAAAATTCAAGATGGTGCCATGGCAACCATTTTTGTTGGTGTTTTTTTAAGCTTTTTTCTCTATTTTATGTTACCACCCCTCCCTCCAACATGGTTGAAGCTACACCTTTCATATATGGTACATGGATAAAGGAGTTGTGAGGGGATTATGCATTCTCAATATTTTTTTTTCAAAATCTAAGATCTGTCCGTCTATCTGTCTGTCTCTGTTTTTATGTTACCACCTCTCCCTCCAACATGCTTTAAGCTACACCTTTCATATTTGGTACATGGATAAATGTTCTGAGGGGATGATGCACAGTCAATATTTATTTTTCAAAATCCAAGACGGCAGAATGGTGGCCATTTTTGTTGGTGTTTTTTTTAAGCTTTTTTCTCTATTTTATGTTACCACCCCTCCCTCCAACATGGTTCAAGCTACGCCTTTCATATATGGTACATGGATAAAGGGTTGTGAGGGGATTATGCACGCTCAATATTGTTTTTCAAAATCCAAGATGCTTATATACTCTAGTGTCTTCTGTGACAAAAACACCTTATGTCACAAAAGCGCCGTAGGGGACTAATACCACGTCGGTGGTCAAACACTTGTTTATAAAAGTTTTTTTTTTATTTATAAATCACTTTCAATCCCGATCCTTTCGTCATTTTAGCTCAGTCTTGTATCGGTACGACATGATCATCATAGAAGTCACGCCAACTTCTCGGTTCGATTCTCTATTGTTTGGTAGGTGGTGGAGTTATCAATTTATTAACGCGTCGGCACCTCTTTTGCCAGCTTCCGAAGCTATTCTGCCACTCGCTTCGGTCGCCACTTTCTTACCTGCATCAATCGCCATCTTCTTTCCAGTTTTGAGAGCACTCGAGGCAATCTGTTTTGCAGTCTCGCCAGTGAATTTACGAGTTAAAAATCGCATCATCAAATCCACAATGCCCGATCTACTGTAGACGTTAAGATCTAGCGTATCCCCTGTTATTTATCGCTAACATTTTTTTTTTGTTTTGTTTTGTTTTTTTAAATTTGTTTTTTATGTGTACCCATACTATGTATGGTAAACATAATGCCGGCATCCGGAGTGGCCCTCCATCCATCCTTTGTCTGTCCATCTGTCCAGCGTCCGTATCCATTTCTTTGGCGTTCGATAACTTGAAAAATATTGCTTGGATTGTCAAGTTACTTTATATTTGTGTTCAGGTTACTAATGTGCCGAGCTGTATAGTTTTTGGTGTGAATCAGTTATTTTGATCCTGAGATATTAACCCTTTGTCCTTCAAATTGAAAATTCCTTCTATCCCTTTGGCATTCGATAACTTGAAAAATGTTGCTTGGATTGTCAAGTTACTTTATATTTGTGTTCAGGTTACTGATGAGCTGTATAGTTTTTGTATAGTTTTTGGTGTAAATCTGATAATTTGATCCTGAGATATTAACCCTTTATCCTTCAAATTGAAAATTCCTCCAATCCCTTTGGCATGAGATAACTCAAAAAATTTCAATCCGATTGTCATGTTACTTCATATATGTGTTCAGGTTACTAATGTGCCGGGCTGCATAGTTTTTGGTGTAAATCTGATAATTTGATCCTGTGATATTAACCCTTTATCCTTCAAATTGAGAACTCCTCCAATCCATTTCTTCGTCATGCGATAACTCAAAAAATATTAATCCGATTATCAGGTTACTTTAAATATGTATTCAGGTTACTGATGTGTTGTCCCGTATAGTTTTTTATGTAAATCTACTAATTTCATCCGGAGATATTAACCCTTTATCCATCAAATTTGGCTCCCCGTGGGAACCCCGGGAAGTAAGCAGCACTTGTTTACTGTGGTAAACCAGTTCCGCTTTACTAGTAAAATAGGACCCAGTCACCAATGCTTGGGGTGAAAGTCCTCTAAAATGGGCAACATGTAGATCAACGATTAACTAAACTTGACTTCATCTCCATGTTGTGTCACGATTAGCCATGGTGCATAAATATGTGACGTTAACCACCAACAAACAAACAAACATCAGATTTGGCACTCCTCCAATCCATTTCTATATGTACCCATGCCATGTATGGTGTACATAATGTTGGCATCCGGGGTGGCCCTCCGTCATACAGCTTTCTACTAGTTGCACATTTGGGTACACATCTGACGATTTAATCGGCCTATTTTTAGCTCACCTGAGCAAAGCTCAGGATGAGCTTTACTGATCACTTTCCGTCCGTCGTCGTCGTTGGGCGTCAACAATCATCTCCTCCCAAACCACTAGGCCAATTTTAATAAAATTTTGTGGGATTGATCATTGGGTGGAACACTCGAAGAATTGTGTTCGAAATCTCCGTCGCCCATCTAATATGGCTGCCTTGGCTGCTGATTGGCAAAAACACATTAAAATCTTCTTCAGAATCGCTGGATCAATTTGAATAAAATTTGCTGGGGATAACCAGTGGATGGTCCTCTCTCAGAATTGTGTTCGGTTTGTCCGCCCGCCATCCAACATGGCTGCCACAGCTTCTGATTGGCTGACGCTCCACCCCTAAATTTCTATTTTTTGAATCAAGAGATCGATTTGAACCAAATTTTTGTTGAGGACTTATTGGGTCATAAGTATCTAATTTATGCCAAAAAAAATTTTCACGTAGCCCCATGGGAACCTCAGGAGCTAAAAATAGAAAAAATTGAAATTGCTCATATCTCCAAAACTGCACGGCTCAGAAACTTTTTATTTGCTGTGCAACTTGCTTATGAGCAATGGAAAGGAATGGTAGAAAAAAATCGCTAACGGTTTTTTTCTAAGGTACTTTCTTGGGACTCTGAAAAAGTGCTGACTCGGCACTTTTTAACACTGAAGGTAATGCAAAAACATTAAAAACTCTTATTCTCGCGTCAACAATCATCTCCTCCCAAACCACTAGGCCAATTTTAATAAAATTTTGTGGGATTGATCATTAGGTGGAACACTCGAAGAATTGTGTTCGAAATCTCCGTCGCCCATCTAATATGGCTGCCTTGGCTGCTGATTGGCAAAACACATTAAAATCTTCTTCTTCAGAACCGCTGGATCAATTTGAATAAAATTTGTTGGGGATAACCAGTGGGTGGTCCTCTCTCAGAATTGTGTTTGGTTTGTCCGCCCGCCATCCAACATGGCTGCCACAGCTTCTGATTGGCTGAAGCTCCACCCCTAAATTTCTATTTTTTGAATCAAGAGATCGATTTGAACCAAATTTTTTTGGAGGACTTATTGGGTCATAAGTATCTAATTTATGCTGAAAAAATTTTTCCCATATCCCCGTGGGAACCTCAGGAGCTAAAAATAGAAAAAATTAAAATCGCTCATATCTCCAAAACTGCACGGCTCAGAAACTTTTTATTTACTGTGCAGCTTGCTTATGACCAATGGAAAGGAATGGTAGAAAAAAATCGCTAACGGTCTTTTTCTAAGGTACTTTTTCAGGACTCTGAAAAAGTGCTGACTCGGCACTTTTTAACACTGAAGGTAATGCAAAAACATTAAAAACTCTTATTCTCACGTCAACAATCATCTCCTTCAAAACCAATGGGCCAATTTCAATAAAATATTGTGGGCTTGATCATTGGGTAGAACACTCGAAGAATTGTGTTCGAAATCTCTGTCGCCCATCTAATATGGCTGCTGATTGGCAAAACACATTCAAATCTTCTTCTTCAGAACCGCTGCATAAATTTGAATAAAATTTGCTGGAGATAACCAGTGGGTGGTCCTCTTTCAGAATTATGTTCGGTTTGTCCGCCCGCCATCCAACATGGCTGCCACAGCTTCTGATTGGCTGACGCTCCACCCCTAAATTTCTATTTTTTGAATCAAGAGATCGATTTGAACCAAATTTTTTTTGAGGACTTATTGGGTCATAAGTATCTAATTTATGCTGAAAAAATTTTTCCCATATCCCCGTGGGAACCTCAGGAGCTAAAAATAGAAAAAATTAAAATCGCTCATATCTCCAAAACTGCACGGCTCAGAAACTTTTTATTTGCTGTGCAGCTTGCTTATGAGCAATGGAAAGGAATGGTAGAAAAAAATCGCTAACGGTTTTTTTCTAAGGTACTTTTTCGGGACTCTGAAAAAGTGCTGACTCGGCACTTTTTAACACTGAAGGTAATGGAAAAACATTAAAAAATCTTTTTCTCGCGTCAACAATCAACTCCTCCCAAACCACTGGGCCACATAAAATTTTCTGGGATTGATCATTAGGTGGAACACTCAAAGAATTATGTTTGAAATCTCTGTCGCCCATCTAACATGGCTGCCATGGCTGGTGATTAGGAAAACACATTAAAATATTCTTCTTCAGAACTGCTGGATCAATTTGAATAAAATTTGCTGAGGTTAACCAGTGGGTGGTCCTCTTTCAGAATTGTGTTCGGTATGTCCGCCCACCATCCAACATGGCTGCCACAGCTTCTGATTAGCTAACGGCCCACCCCTAAATTGCTATTTTTAGCTCACTGAAGGGAGCTCAACTTTATCACTTTCCATCCGTTGTCCGTCGTCGTCCGTCGTCGTGAACACTTTTCAAACAACTTCTCCTCCTAAATCACTGGTCCAAATTGAACCAAATTTGGTTGGTATCTTCCTTAGCATGTGTCATTTCGAAATTGTGTGACTAAAGTTACCGCGCCCAATGGGGACCCCAGAAGGGGCGGAAAGGTGCAAAAACCTTTAAAAATCTTCTCCAGAAACAGTAAAGTAAAAAAAATAAAAATGGCCATATCTCAAAAATTACACGGCTCAGAACATTTTTTTAAGCACTAAGCTTCCTCATGGCCAGCCGAATAGAGCTGTACAAAAAAAAAAAATCAAAAATAGTGGGGGAGATTTATAAAGGGGTCTGGGTTTAAGTACCTTGGTCAACAGGGCGGAATGAGGGTGACCATGGTTTACCTCATTGGAAGAGGTTAAGTTGTTGGTACAGAAATAAGAATTTCCTGTCAGCAAATGGAGATGGAGTATGGTAAATGGTTTTGTGTTTCAAAATTATGGGCAGACACCCCCAAAGGCAATTCCACTCTGCAAGTTTTGTGGAGATTAACCTAAGCACCATTGAGAAAAGAATAACTGAAGTATGGTAAATGGTTTCATGTTTCAAAATTATAGGCAAATACAACAGAAGGACAATCTGGGTCAACCATTCAGACAACATGCAAGTTTGACAGAAATGCCTGGGCACCTTGAGGAATAGTTGGTCAAACAAATGGAGAGACTTAGTTTGACTGGTGTATGGTTTTGTGCTTCAAAATTGTAGACAAATAACTAACATGAGCAAGCCTAGGGCTTCAACCAAAAATTCGCTATTCAGAATTTTTCAGATTCTCATTTTGTGCTTTTGGAACATGGGTTGTAATACCTGACATGCGCCGGATATTTGTGGTTTGTACTATGCGCTTTTTAGTGACACCTGTTCTAAATCATAAAGCCGGATATGTGTGGTTTGCAGTAGGCGCTTTTTAGCGACACCTGTTCTAAATCATCAATCGAGTGTACCTCTTCGTTAGCTCTTATGAAATTGAGTATCACATGTTATTGTGTTTTAGAGAAAAAAGTAACATCATGTTAACAATTGATCTGCGATCACTTTATTTGCTTTGTTTCTCGTCCAGAACTTCAATCGCGTGGAACATGATGGAAATGCTTGGTTTTGTTCAACAGACGGATGAAAACGACAAATGATTCTGAAGACAACAGAAAACAGCTTTATCGTTTTGCGTCCCACGTCCATACGTTTCCGAGACGTTTCGGCTTTAGGCTTTACTAGGCTTTAGACGTTTCAACATGGGACGTTTCGGCCTCCTCGAAACACCCGAGACAAAAAGGCCGAAACGTCGCACTTCTTCGAGACAAAATTAAGGCGTCATCCAACAAAACTTGTTTTAGATAAATACACAATTTTAAATTCAACTTTGTTCCATGAAATCAGCCACAAATTTAAAAGTTTTTCTGCTGTAGTCCCTGGAAAAGTTCACAGGGAGAGTATCTGGAAAAGAACTTAAACACAGGCAGTTTTAATCAAGAAATCTACAGGGGAAATATGGAGTTTTGTAGCACAGATGTTTTGTTTGATGGCGGCTTAAAACTTATCTTTCTTTGAAAATTGAAAAATTAAAAAGAGTCACAGATTATAAGTCCAGTGCCATAGTTCAGCTATCCGAACATTGTGGCTGCCCACTACATTCATATTCAGTACAGTGAAATCAGTGACAGTTTCCCCCGGTGCTATCACCGGGAGATATAGCCGATGTCTGAATGCGAAAATGGGTTTTATATCAATTGTTTTCGATTAGTGAATTACTTATGTGTGGTATTTTCAACCGAGTGGGGATTTTATTCATTTGATACACACAACGAGACGTAAATTTCCATCGACATTCCGCTGTTGTTGCTTTTAATTCTCAAAACAATAATCGGGCAGTCTGCTGAAACCAGTACTCAAACGATTAGTCGACTAGTCGATGTCGACTCTGGGCAAGCCAGTAGTCGACTCTCAATTGTACAGTCAACTAGTCAGAGGATTTCAAGCTTTTAGGTAAATAGTATCACCTCTCTGCCACTGTCAGCCAGTTTGAACAGCAATATTGGGCAATCAATGTATACATCTATTGCCATCTAATAGTAGTGACAGTAGTTTGTTTTAACTGGTACTAGTAGAGTGCTGAATTATTTTGGGCTATCAGGATATGTTATTAATTTGCCTTGTTGCAATTTATATAAGAATGTATAATTTCACTCTTAGCATAATTAGAAGCACATTAACAGAATAGTTTTCCAGTAAGTTGCTGTATATGAATGCCCAAGTGAAGCCAAATTTGGACCTTCAGCACTCTACCGGAACACCAACACTGTTATAAGGAGACAAGTTTAGAGCTGAAACGATTAACCGGTTAATCGATTAACCGACGATCAACAGCATGATCGATCAAAAAAGTCCTTGATTGATTAACCGTTACCTTTGAACTACTGCATTTCAAGTGTTAATACTGTAAAAAACATTCCCCGACTTACGTAGACATTGCCACACTCACTCGTCGGCGAATTGTCAGTTTCAAATGCATGCAGTACTCGCTATGATGTTGTTAAAACTTATAACATCAGTGAAGTCGGCATGTGTTTTATCCTGATAACGTTGTCTCTATGATTCCGTTTGATGTCATTGGAATGTGTGGGCAGTGTGCCTGAAATGCGATACTATGGCGAGAGTTATTGTTTTGAGGTAATCAGCATGCAATGAATGGTTGATGACTTATCAGGAGAGCACGTGCGCAATTGTTCTGTATGTGCCAGAAACTCTTGATAAAGTTTTCAAACGGCTGTTGACTAGCATGGACATTTAAAGGGAACTTTTAAAAATGGAATATGGGCGGATCAAGGCGTGAGTATGCTTAGTATATATTAGCGTCACTTTATTGTAAAGCAGTCTGGCGAGGGGGATTTTTCACCCTCGCAGATTTTTCAGAACGCCAGCTCTGCGCCCCCCCCCCCCCCCCCCCCCCCTCCAACGAAATTACAGATCACGTTAGCAACTTCTCACACTTGACAAGTCGACATTCTATGTACTTGTTTGTACACAACTTCTATACAGCTCAGACTAGAGGCCATATTTATGAACCAATCTTTACAAAACTTCTTGGGTACCTTTGTTATCACCGTGGGATGAGAGTGAGTGTTTTTGGGTGTGGTCCGAAATTCAAGATGGCCACCAGCAGCCATTTTGTACCAAAATTAGTGCAATCAGTCTTTTGTACAGAACTTCTGTATGAAAGTTCTGATTTGAATAAATTTTTGTATGAATGTTTAGTAATATGGAATACATCACGTATTCTAAGGGGTTTTTTTTCGTGCAGAAATTATGCAAATTAGATGAACTTTGTTTTATTCAGTGCTACTTACACAATGTAAGCACACATGTCAATACGGCTCAGGGTAGAGGCTGTATTTATGAACCGATCTTCACAAAACTTCTTGGGTACCTTTGTTATCACCTTGGGATGAGAATGAGGGTTTCTGGGTACGGTCCAAAATTCAAGATGGCTGCCAGTGGCCATTTTGTACCAAAATTAGGTCCAATCAGTTTTTTGTCACAAGTTCTATACAGATCGTATTTATGAACTGATCTTCACAAAACTTCTTGGGCACTTTTGTCTTCACCTTGGGACAGGAACGAGTGTGTTTTGGGGTGCCTTTGTTATCACTGTGCAATGAGAACAAATATTTTGGGGTTCAGTCAGACCCACTCTGGGACTCTAAAGATTTTTTTCTAGTTTAGCATCTGTCACCCACCTTTACAATACTTTACCTATACATTTGTTACAGGCAACGGTCAGTATTTAGACCATTACAATACTTTATATGTACCTTTGTTATCAGGTCATTACCTAGATGTTTGTCATTGCTGTGTCACATACTATACATGTACATGTCTTTGTCTTGACAAGTTGAGCTACAGTGTCATTGACACTTTCATTTTTTCATAGGGTACTTTTCCAAGACTTTTGAAAAAATGCTGAGTCATCATTTTTTAACACTGATTAATGGGAAAAACATTAAAGAATCTTCTCCCATACCACTACTCCAAAGGCTTTTATATTTCACATATAACATCTTTGGAAGATTCATTCACATGTTTGTTGAAATCAAATCCCTGGGTCCATATTTGGGCTCTCTATGGGCGCCCAAATGTTCAGATTAGTCCAATATGAGGAATATTCTTTAAAAATCTTCATCCAATCCACCAATCAGAAGCTTTTGATATTTGGTATGCAGCATCCATAAGGGGGTGTGATTCAAGTTTGTTCAATTTGAGCCCCCAGCTTAATATTGGGGCTTTTTATGGGTAGGGTGAGTGGGAGGCAGGGAGGTGCATGTTAGGTTCAGGTTTGTTCAAATCCATTCCTTAGTGTTTCTCCATAAAATTTGCCTTTCATGACTTCATTCCTTTGTAGTGTAGATGAACCATGTCTAACTGAATGTGACCCCAAATACTTTGAACCACTTTGGCAGTTGAGCGATTAAGGCCACTGGGGGCCTCTTGTTTATAATATTTCTGGAAGATAATGAATTATCTGCAACTAGTTTATTTGAAGTGAATGAACAGTGAGTAAATAATAATCAGGATTTTGTTTTGTAAACATTAATAATAGCCTTCAACTTTTATCAGCTCACCTGACTGGAAGTCAGGGGGAGCTTAAGTGATCACTTTTTATCCATCTGTCCATCTGTCGTCAATCCGGCGTGAACTTTACATTATCGACTTCTAAACCCCTGGGCCAAATTTGATATGCATGGTCCTTATATGTCAATTCAAGTTTGTTCAAACAAAGTTGCCACGCACCAGAGGGAAGTTCGTGGAGCAATGTTTGCATTCGAAATGGGTGGGGCAAAATTTTAACCCCAACAAAAATTTCAATTTTCTGAACTGATGGACTGATTTGAACGAAATTTGGTATGTGGTATTATTGGGTCATAAGTACTTGATTCATGCAAAAAAAAAAATTTCCCCTTGGGAACCCCAGGAGCTGAAAATAGAAATATTTTCAAATGCCCATATTTCCCAAACCACATGGAATAGAGAACTTATTATTTGGTATGAAGCATCCTTAGGACCAGTAAAATGGAATTCTAAAAAGAAATTGCCAGCTGTTGTGTCAAGGTGTTCTGTAGGGGGGGGGGGGGGGGAGGGAGGGGGGCATTGAAAAAATAATGAGTCGACATCAGACCTGTTAACTCTCCCGGTTTCACCAAGAGTCTAATGGTTTGAGGCACAAACTCACGCTGTCACAGTCACATCCTATTTTCTCCCGATTTGACACTTTTGAAAATAGTTGTCCTGTTCTATTTTGAAAATTAAACAAGTCATGGACATCGAAAGTAACTTTTCGAAAATGAGCGTATTATAGTCTGTTTTTTAAAGACGTTATTTTTGTAAAGCCATGCTGGATTGGGACATTTTTTCCCAAGGTTTTTGGAGCAAGGAAGAAGACCCAATTATTATTATTACCTGATGTGATCCCTGCAAAAGTAGCTGCTCAAAAATAAATATGAATTAATACTCATGAGTTGTAATATCCAGTTTGATCCATACATATATGAGAATATATTTAGCATACAATGCATTTGATAAAAACACAAACTATATTTAATTTGACCGCCCTGGAGCGCATAATGTGTCCCCATTGTTGTAAACAATATGGCTCTCCCTTGTTTTGTTTTTGAATTTTAACTAGTGCAACATGAGGGAATTTCTTTAAAAATCTTCTCCAGAACCATCAATCAGAATCTTTTCATATTTGGTATATTATACCATTTCTCGGGGGATCAGATTCAAGTTTGCTCAATTCGAGTCCCTGGCTTAAGGAGGGGGGGGGGGGGGGGGGGGGGGGGGGGGGGGGGGGGGGGGGGGTGGGGAGGTTAGGTTCAAATTTGTTCAAATCCATTCCTTAGTGGTTTTTCATAAAATTTGCCTTTCAAACTGCAGTGACATAATAACTCTTGGAAGTTTGGCAGTGCTTGTCTACTGCTGATTGAATTGGAAGCAATCAGGAAGACCTGGTAATAATAATCTGACATGGAAACCAGAGTTATAATTAATTTCATGACTTCATTCCTCTGTATTGTTGATGAACCATAACTGACTGAATGTGACCCAAAATACTTCTTTGAACCGCTTTGTCAGGTGAGCGATTAAGGCCCCTTGGGGCCTCTTGTTTTTATTATTTTTGAATATATATATATATTTTTTTTTTATGTACTTAATATTTTTTTTTTCCTTTCTCTTACTATTTATATTTCAAACGATTCATCAACTCTTTATAATTCTTCCTAGTCAAGACCTTCTGCCTCAACAATTTGTTGCACACCGCTCACTATCTCATTATCCACTCCAGTGTTACCGCCCTCTCTGCTGGCCATCAACAATCACAGTCTCTCCGACAAGGCATCGGGATCGCATGGAAGAAATATCGTATCGGTCATTCCCTTTCTAGTATTCGATCTCACGATTCTCTCATTCGCCTCCCATATGAGTCTCACCACGTTCTTCCACTTGTAACCTCTCCTATCCTTCAATCTTGTCTCGTTAGGATCGTTTTTCCTCTTCATGGCGTGGGTCTGAACCAGAATGTCTCCGTAATTGTAATCCTCATCTGTGTAATCTTCGGGTCTCTGGTGAGCGAGCAGAGTATACAATCTGTCAGTCAATTCATACCTGTTCGAACCGACGATCAAATAGCCACCTTCATGCGATTCTTCTGTGTCATCCACGAAAATTTTATCGCGATCATTACGAAATCCGTACGTCGGATCTTCACGATTCCACTACTATCGTTAGATCTGATGCTAACAATGGTCGAAGCATCGCTATTGACGCTACTTCGATCGATCTCGATTCCCGTTGGAGTGTATTTGGACAAAGTTCTCGGTCCAAAAATACCGGGGATCGAAGCCATCCTCTGAGAACCTTCTTTGATGGGTCTGAATTCCTCGACGATCTCTCTTTCCTGGCTCGTTCCTGAACCTAGGTGACGGGTTTGAACAACTTTGTCTTCTCTCGTCTCAATTCCGTCTCTCCCAATCGCCTGGCCCTATCCTGCACCTGAATATTCTTCTTACTCTGTATTAATTCGCGAACCAACTCACCCCTTCGCTTCGAATCTCCTCTGTTTAGAAACATTGTTTTATTTATTTTTTTTTTTTCTTTAATGAAAAAGTTTGGGTTTTTTTGTATTCTTATTTTTTTTAAATGTTTTATATATATATATATATATAAAACTTCCGAGCATGATGGCAATTTGACAAAGTTATATAAAATATTTGATGAAGTGTGTATATATATATATATAATATATATTTTATTTTTTTAAGCAATTTTTTTTAATATTCATCTTTTAACTTGTAATATATATATTTTCAATCGCGATCCATTCCATATCGCCATCGGGCTAATTTTAGACTCGGACACACGATCTCTACCAGCACACTTTACCAGCCCAATTTACAGATTCACCGGTCGAACCAGAATCTTTTCCTATGGGAATCAACGCCACGATCACGTCTTTTTCCAGTCCACGACCGCAAAAAAAAACATGTCTTTTCGGAATTTTTGCCGATGGGAATCTCAGTGCTGATCGTGTCTCGGGTCAAAATCGACCAAAGCCCTATTCGAGGAATTTCAAAAAAATTCACCGCAATGGCGAAGTCTGTGTTAAATTTATGAAAAAGGGTATTTTTCAAACCATTGAATTTTTAGGCATTTTCAGGAAATTCCATCGAAAGTGAGCCAGAAATGTTCGAATTTTAAACATTTTCCAGAAAAACCCAGGGTTTTCGGGTAAAAATTGAGTTATTTTGGGAAAAACCCAATATTTTCCAAGAAAATCAACTTTTTTATGAGAAAAATTGAGGTTTTCCAAAAATAACTCAACTTTTCCAGCCCACCTAACTTTCCAGCACACCCTGGTTGAGATGGGCTGGGTTCCCCCATTATACCCTACTCTCATGTCAATAACGTCACCCAAAAATTTTACCACATTTTTAGATATGGTTTTGGTTGGAGATGAAATATCCAAAATTTGAAAGAGTTAGGCTTGATACATGAGTCAATATTAAAAGATAGAGAGAAATATGAAAAGTGACATTATTTTTGATAAAGGTCAAAAATAAAAAAATCTAAACCCAGATTGTTTATTTCCAAACGACTTCAGAATTGAGTCAAATTTGGTAAGTATAGCTTTAGAAATATGGCCATAATAGGGTTCACAAGAAAAAAAAAAACAGCCTATGATGCCTTATTATAAGTCATTTGAACCTCATTGAATGACTTAACAAATCATAATATGCGATAATATTCCTCAAATTAATTTTTCATTTGGTCAGAAATCCAAGAATTATACATTTTTATTTGGAACCCAAGCATTTCATGAAAATTCTCAATATTTGAGATACATAAGAGAACAGTAGCATACAGAACAGGAAAAAGGATTATACCCCCCCCCCCCCCCCCCCCCCAAAAAAAAAAAAAAATAGATTATGCAGTGGATTATGCCAAAAATTAATTTCATGGCCCTTTTTTAGTTTTACTGCATAAGTTGCTCCCATGTTTAAGTCGCACCCCATATTTCTTCAGCAAAAATATTTCCCCTATGACTAGAACCTTTGTATAAGTCGCACCACCTAATTGTGAGAATAGCCAGTACACAAGAACGACCGTCGCCAGTGAGTGAGTGTGGGCTTGTACAACATGAAATTAGGTGAGTATCAGAACATGTGAACAGTTTTGGTTTCTTTTTTATGTCATATTTATCTCATATTAAATGCATGAAATAAAATAATAATAAAAATTATATAGTGTTATTTACTTTTGTCCATGTGATTCTTGTTGATGTCATAAATCCATTATATTTTGCACATAACATGAGAGAGAGGTCATATTCAGTACTCCTAAAGGAGGCAAGAGGTCCAGTAAGGGATCAAGGAACAGGACAGTGAATGGAGTCATTGTATTATGGCGGTGTTAACACATAATAGACAAGTTACAAGTCCAAGGGCCTGGATTGATGATGTATTTACATCAAAAATACATGAAGCAGAATGTGTTTTATGAATTTTTAATCTCTTTCTGGGAAGTGTTATCCAATTTCTGATCAATTCCCTTTTAAAATTTCAACAGGAAGAAGATTCCTCAGGTGTAGTTTAGTTTTTGCTTAGTATTGTTTTTGTATTTTATAGGGGAAAGTATAGATTACATACAGACGAAGAGGGCCTTTTCAGCGCAGAGGGCCAAGGAAAAATGATGAAGAATCTGAAAATGCTGGTGATTCTATTGATCGTCCTCGTCAGAATAGAAAACCAATTCCAACTGTTTTCATTGGAAGCATTCAGCGGCTCTGTTACTGTGAGTGCTCTGAAGGCAGAAATTCGAGGCAAAGATGTGAAACCAATACGTGTTATATGGAATGGTGCCAAAGGTTACACACTTCCTGCAGTTCAAAGATATGGAGGAGATGGAAGGAGCTCTTTCAGCTCTTAAAGATTTGGAAATGTATGGCAAGAAGCTTCGTGTGGAGATGTCGAACCGTCTGAAATCAGGTGAAGAAGATCAAGAAGCTGGTGGGGATGGTGACAAAGTAAATGGTGAAGAACAAAAAGGCTTAAAATTACCACAGTGATGAAAGTAATGTGGAATCAGTAAAATAGTGACTTATTTTAATTCCAATTTTTTGAGCATATTTTGTCAAATAATGTTGATTTGTCTGTGAAGGTGACCAAGTAGTTACCTACCATGGTTACAGGAACAATGATCATCACACAAAAAATAACGATACACTTTCTTTCTGTCTAGACTCACACACAGATTATATGTGTGTATCAGACCACTGAGGCATTCCTTGTATTTCAAGTCTATCATTCTTGTGCCTCTTTAAGCTGGTTTACAAATCCAGTGTGTCAAAATTCTTTCAACATATTTCTGTAAAAAAAAACTATAACATTTTAGGTTCTTCTTTCTCTGAAAAATCTGTTTTTTCATTTTGTCATCATTTCATCCCGGTGTTTAGGGTGGGGAACCAATACCAATATTTAATGTTTAAACCTTTTACCTAACTAAAATGAGGCTGACGGAACCAGGTTTTTCCACAGATAACTACTAGGCTTCATTTTTGGGGGTGGGGAGGCAAATCTTAGCTTCTGACCGTCAGTGGAATGAGCTTGAGAAGTTTGTTCCCAATGAAGAGTCATAAGCTGTGGTTTGGAAGAGAATTTTTATTATTTTTAAGTTAACCCTTTGCACAACTGATGTCAAAATTTAGATTCTCAAGTTTTCCCATAATGTAACTAGGAATTTAATCAATTCAGTCTTATTTGACAGAGCAGTTTGAAACAAGATTTAATTGGTAAATGCATTGTTGCATTATGGGAAATGTTTGATACATGAAATTTTGTTATTTCAACATCAGTGTTCAAAGGGGTTAAATTTGAATGATGGTTATTGTGTATAGTGCCAGGTGCGCACTTGTTAGATTTGCCGGGTAAAGAGTAAACAGGTAAGGCCTAAAAAAAGTTAAAAATCTGTTTCTCAAGCCCTCCCGCATGGCCCTTTAGCTGCCACATGCTCTCTTTTTATAACCAATACAAACCTAAAAAATAAAAATAAAATGGTTTATGTCTGACATCTTACCCTAGTTAATAAAATTGATAAATTTGTCCCTTGAGAGCAACAAGGATTTGCAAAGCTTTGACATTGCAAAGTCTTCTTGCACTCAAGGGACGAAATAACCACCACCCCTGCATTTCTGTAGATTATGAGGCCTAAAATGTAAACAAACCACAAACTTGAACTTTTATTGGCAAAGAAATAATTAAAAAATAAAAAAATAAAATAAAAAAAAATGCCTACCCGCATGCAATTTTACAAAAAATGGCCTGAGATACAAGATCTACTTTATGGGGCATAATAGAGGTAATGTACATGAAGTGGATTCGTAACATGAACACACACTACAAATTTTATCAATTTAGCAAATGATGGAAGTCCACATTTTTGTTTATTCAACCAAAGTCAATAAACTGATAATAAACCTGATAATTTTTCATCTCATGTTATCATTTATGTTAAACATGTTTGTTAACATCTGTGCCAGGGACCAGCCTGGGAGTAATTTTAGGGAGACTTCATGTCTCCCTCCAGAAAAAAATTGGGAGACTGCAGAGTCAAGTAGGGAGACTTCATAGGCAAGTTGGGGAAATTAAGAATATTTATGTACCACCCCCCTGCCGCCCCTTCATATTTTTTGGGCCTCCATTAACGCCCGATTAATCCAGGTCCAGTTGTCTATGATGCTTTTATGCCAGGTTAAAAAAATCAAAAAGTAATTACTGATTGAAAATCCCCCACTGCTACCCTTTCCTTCATGACCCCGTCCCCTCTTCTTCATGCCAATCCCCCCAGCAACCTCTTGTGATTGCCTTTCACCAAAGTCTGCTAAGCTACTAATTTCCTAAGTCTGAAAGTGTGAACAGGACCAGATGTAAGAAGGTTGCTTGGAAGGTACTTTTTCAAGATCCTTCATATGCACACTTGTGCCTTGTACAAAGCTTTCCTTGTCATCATTAAAGCTTTTTTTTTACGTGTTACAATTCCATTCATGTTTTTCTGGGAATGGACGGCCCAACAGTTAACAGTCGTCAGCAAAACGAAATAAAAATACAGTGTTAGAAAATACGACTGTTTGTGTATACATTTTCAGCAGAGAATTTTCGGCATCCTAAGCGACATAACCTACTTTCAAACTAGGTTATTTTGTTGAGTCGCGTAAGTCATCTATTTTCGTTTCGACACTTGAAGCTCCGACTGAAGCAGAACAAAATAGAAATAAAAAATCCACAAAAAGCGACAATGGACAATTGATTCTCCTGTGAATTCAGATAAATGGTCGCTTATCTGATGAATGAAAATGCCCATTTATCACACTCAAGCACATTCAATTCTTGAAAATAATCATTTTTATGTAAACCTAGGATCACTCAGTTCAGCCCTTTCCTCATTTTGGCCAATTTTTAGAGGTCGACTTGTAATCGCCCTGACTATTTTTCTAGGCGACTTGGGGTTTAGAAGGGTGACATAATCGCCCTAGTCACCCTCACGGTTGGTCCCTGATCTGTGCTTGTATGCAGAAATACATGTTTCATGTGTTGAAAATACAGCATGCAAGAAAAGGTTGACAGGATGAAATTACCTCGAATTTTCCATAATTTTCAAACATTATTGTATATCACCAATGCTCACAACCATTACCATGTTGTTTCCTGTACCATGACAATCTTTTATTTATCCTGTTAAATAAAATATCTTTTATCATGTGGAATTTGGTGATAGGAAAAAATATTTTTCTTTCTTCTGACTCATATGTTTCATTGTGGAAATAATTTTGTCTAGTTTCTTCTAAAATATCTGGTGAGGTCATTTTTTTTCCAGGTTCATTATACTTTCATACTTTCAAGAGACCAAACAAGTTTTTTTCTTTACCAGGAAATACTTTCACTTGAAGCATAAGGCCTAAAAAAGTTAAAAATCTGTTTCTCATGCCCTCCTGTATGGTCCTTTTTGGCTGCCGCATGCTCTTTTTATAACCAGTGCAAACTTAAAAAAATAAAAGTTAAATAGTTTATGTCTGATATTTTACTTAAGTTAATAAAATTGATTAATTTGACCCTTGAGAGCAACAAGGCTTTGCAATGCCAAAGCATTGCAAAGCCTTGTTGCTCTCAAGGGACAAATTCTTGCACTCAAGGGATAAAGCTCGTCACTGCCCATGCTATTCTGTAGATTATGAGGCCTAAAATATAAAACAAACCAAGAATATAAACTTTTGATGGCAAAGAAATAATTACAAAAATAAAATAAAAAAAAATGCCTGCCCCCATGCAATTTTACAAAAAATGGCCTGAGAAACAGAAGATCTACTTTGTGGGGCCTAACCTTTCATTTTGGTATCGGAGCTCAAATTTCTAATGTAATTAGAGATCTGTTTTGAACTAGACTATACAGAGGATGATTTTGAACAATGTCACATAGCCTCTCGAGATATAGACTATTACACACTGTTTTGGCTCCCCAGACAAGAGGTGTCTGAGTGGTGGTTTGTAGGCAGCCAAGACTCTTTTAAAAACCACTGCTCATGTTCTTGTTATAATCACCTGTGGAATTAAACAGAAAATGCATGTTGTGCCCATTTGTTTTGAGCTATAAAATTTGCAAAAAGTGAAAATTAGACTTCCAAGCATTAAATTTATTTACTGGAACAGTAAAGTGAAGTGTGAATAGAAATTACTGGGGCAATATGAAAATTGCAATATTGCAAGTCAAAACACAATTCTGTGAAGATTTGAACAAACAGACATGGCATGACATGTCAGTGATCGAGTCCTGCTGTTTATGTAGCTTCTGATATTGTTTGATGACAATATATACCATATTGACAGCTATACCATCATTTTGAAATTAAATGGTATGGATAAAGATATTGAATGTGATACCAGCTTTCGTATTACCAGCACTGATAGAAATTGTTCATACAACAAACAACTGATATTTAAAAAAGAAGAAGATTTTTCCAATAAAAAAATAGCAAGAAAAATCTATCTTGTGTGTTACATATGTTGTAACATACCATTTCAGTGAGCCCTCTGATCAGTGGGATTTTTTAGAAAGCCTTGCATTGATGATATCTATACTAACATGATTGTTTTGCATGCCTTTCTGGCTTATCATTTTCATAAAAAGAATGGCCTCAAGTGAATCCTTTTGATAGAGGGTTATTTATATAGTCAATTTATAGTTTTTTATTGGGTTTAAAGATAAATTGTTCCCAGCTGGTATCAAAATCTAGTGTCAAACTTCCAAGCATGCAAGTTTTTTTTTACAAAGACAACAGGGATTCTAATGATTGGTTAAACCCTTTAAAGCCTTTAAAGCCCGATTCCAACTTTGATCATGTTTTACTGCAACAAAACAGGTTCCCCAACATGCAGTTTCTGGATCAACTTGCTAGTTGACATTTCATGTACCTTGGCAGTTGTTTCTTTGCAAGTCTTGGCTTATATAGTCAACCAATACTTTCCTGGAAACAACTACAAAGCCACAGGATGTGGATTGTCAAAGTGTTCAAAAATTGTGTAAAACTCTCCAGCCCAGGGTTAACAGAATTGTTTCTGTGGTGCAGTCATAACAGAGATACTTAAAGTGACATCAACCCCAGTTCAAACCATCTATCACTGGAGTTATTTACATAGAACTCATCTTTTAACTATCCAGAACAAGTAACAATTGTTCTTAGTAAGAAAATCACCTTTCTTCTATGAATATAAATTCTGCATGATAAATATTCAGGTTCTAAAATGAAATGTTTTGGACAAATGTTTGTTAATTTTTATTTTTATTAGTTATATGTATTAGTTAATTTATGAATTAACAGATTAAAAAAATCAATTTATTTTTTAATTTCTTTCTTACAAATCCACCAGCAGTAAGTAAAATAAATTTTTCTAGTGCATTTTACAGACTTGACAGATTATATAATTCATGACTTTGGGGCATGCAGTGACTCATTGGTAGCACACCAGACTCCTGAAAGGAAGATCCTGCGTTTGAAGCTCATTTACATTGTATCACAACGCTTTCCTCCACTTGCTTTTGTGGTAGCATGGTGGCACAGCAGGTGAAGGTGTAGGGCATGTTTGTGGTACACATACCTCCGACTAATTTTTTTTTACCTCTATGGGAATCCTGGAATGTGGGACAGTGCTTTGGTACTGCGGTAAACAAGTTCTGTTTTACTGGTATCATTGAACCCAGTGACCATCTCCTTGGATGTAAGTCCTCCAAAGTCAGCAGCATATAAATAAATGCTTGGCTAATGTCGAAAAAGTTAAAAATCTGTTTCTCAGGCCCTTCCCCATGTTCCTTTTGGCTGCTGCATGCTCCCTTTTTAAAAACAATTCAAACTTAAAAAAATTAGATGACGTGGGGGCAGTGCCACTGTGGCTGTGGCTGTGTCCTAAGTCATACTACACGTCAATGGTGCATCTGTCAACCAATGCTAACCCCGCTTGTTTGGAATTGGTAGGCTGGGGAGGCTGATAGTTGCTCACCATTGCTTGGTGGTTCTCTCTGGGTGCTCTGGCTTCCCCCACCTGTAAAATTGTCCGACGCAGGTGACCATGGCTGTCTGAAGTGGCATTAAACTCCAATAAATAAATAAATGCTTCAAATTGAATAGATTAAATTATTTTTATGATCTGTAAAGTCCACTTGAATGTATTTTTACTCACTTTGACTTGTATATTCTTGTTCTTCAACGGTTTATTATCTGAAATTATATTATAACCATTCTTTTTTATATACTGATTTCTCAAACCTAGCTTTAGTGCTAACTGTACATATACTGAACTGTGGTAGAATATTCACAACACGAATGTATGGTGAATGTGTGTTTATGTATATCAATAAAAAGCATACTGGTGACTAAAATTTTTGTTTCTTTTACCCCTGATGTGTTAATTCAATGGAAATGCAGAACAAAAAAATTTCAGAACAGTTCATAGGTATACGACTTGTTTTTTCACTCTTTACTTGTTACAGGTGGATTTTTCTGCCCAAAACAAAAATACCCTGTCAGGTAAGTCAAGTTTTGACTCCTTTGTTGAGAAGTGCTTGAATTTGTTTCTGATCCTTCAAAAGTACTTGATTTTCTAATTTCCACCATCTTACTTGAAAAGTACTTTAATTTTGTTTAACTGAAACCTCTGAGACACAAAGTTTTATGATCACCCACCTCAGTCTGGTGTACAATTGCTGACTTGTCCGGTCTATATAATTTGCTATGATTGACAAATACTATTCATACTTGGACCACTTATAGCTCATATCATGATGGTCAAGGTCACAAACAGAAAAACTTAAACATTGTTATACATCCGTTGTCTGTTTTATATAATTTAATCTTAGCTCCGCCTGACAAGTAACCATTCCTCTTAAATTCTCACTGCTTTCTATTTATCCTGTATGTATCTGCCCTGAAAGTAGTGGCCCTAAGTGGAGTTATATGGGCAGGGAGATATCTTGTTAACAATTTTTCAATGAAGATAGACATTGAAATTGCAGAGAAGGTTTTGCTTTCTTCCAATGACTTTTGCAAGGCTTCTCAGAACGAAATGGTCATTGGCTTGACTGAACAGTAAATTGTTAGGATGTAAAAAAAAAAACGTTTATTTGTGAAATTTATGTATAAAAAAAATTCTACAAATTGTAGAAATAAATTGATTTCTGGAAGTTACTGGTCATCTTTCAAGGTAAGTGATTAAAATTTTTCCATAGAAAGTGAATTACATCTTTTGGACAGTTTATTTTCCTATCAGTTACCATATAAAATAGTTGAACCATCAGTTAATACTTTCAATAAACATTCTCATCAAAATTACTTTAATTTTGTGTGAAATTCTTCTCATTTCAATGTAAAATTTTCATCAGGCAAGAGAATTGCTATTAAGCAAAGGCAGAGTCAAGTTTTATGGTTACATTTGTAGATGTACCTTTAGGCTGTTTTTTTGTGGCACCCACAGCCACTTGAATTCCTTGATAGTCTTTGTAGAAAGCTATACTTTTGAGACAAACAATGAGAAAAGTAATTATAGCCCCCTGCAAATGAAGTTCAGAGTGGTATATAGAATTTACTTTGTCCATCCATCCATCTGTCTGTCCATCCATCTTTCTGACTGTCTATTCGTCTGTCTGCACAAGGCGTGTCAGGCTCAGAACTTTTGATGGCCTTGAAGGATACTAATGGTACTTAGTATTTATGTTGCCCACCACCAGAGGGTGTGTCACGAATATGGTTGTAATGCCTGTCTACAAGGTCATGGTCACAGACTTAGTTCATGTTCACATACCCCCACATCCAAATCCAACTATAACAAGTTGTGTCCGGTTCAGAACTTTTGATAGCCTTGAAGGATATTAATGATACTTGGTATTAATGTTGCCCACCACCAGAGGTGTGTCGTGAATAAGGTTTGTTAAAATGCCTGTCTACAAAGTCACGGTCACAGACTTAGTTCAAGTTTACGTACTCCACAACCAAATCCAACTAGAATAAGCTGTGTCCAGCTCAGAACTTTTGATGGCCTAGAAGGATATTAATGATACTTGGTATTAATGTTGCCCACCACCAGAGAATGTGTCGTGAATAAGGTTGAAGTACCTGTCTACAGAGTCAGGATCATAGACTTGGTTGAAGTTTACATACCTCCATATCCAAATCAGACTCGTACAAGTTGAGCCTGGCTCAGAACTTTTGAATGTCTCTAAGGATGTTAATGGTACTTGGTATTATTGTAGACCACTTTCAGAAAGTGTGTCGTGGGGGTTATTCTTGGTGCCAAGATGGGCCAGGCCAGGCCACATCTCGTTTGGATGTTCATATTACCGTGCTGCTCATGGAGGGAAGATTCTTTGTTTTTAACCCATAACTTCTTTGAAGTTGTTGAATTTCACCTTTCTTACTCCAGTTCCACAGGAATATACCAGGAAGGTCATGGAAGCTCTTTGAATTCACTACCCGGTCACTTGCAGGAACCCAGTCTGTTATGTTGACTGGTGTGCGTGCAATATGTTTTTTCCACCTGCCAATGACTACAGGATTGGAGGCCTTAAAGAAGCAATCTCGTTTCAGATTACACAACTCTTAATTCATGTTTTTAGCCATGTCACCATTGCCGGCATTCCTGTTGCTTTTAAAAAATTAAATTTCGAAATTACTTTATTAGGCTATGTCTGGAAAATATTTGATTTTGAAAGGGGTTCCATGGAAATGTCATGTAAATCATATTTTTCTGAAAAGTCATGGAATTCCGTTCAAAGCTACCACTTGAGTGAATTGAGTTTAATTTGTTCGGCTGTAGCCATTGATGAGTTTGTTAAATGATAATGGTGTAGGACGGAGCGCCAGTGGGAACCCCGGGAAGTGAAGCTGTGCTTGTTTACTGTGGTAAACAGGCTCTGTTTTAATAGTAAATAAGAGCCAGTCACCAATGCCTGGGGTTGAAGTTCTCTACGGTGGGTAGCATGGGTATAAACGATTTACCAAACTTGACTTTATCGCCATGTTGCAGTCATGATTAGTCATTGTGCAGAAATATGTGACCGTAAACACCAATAAATAGGATGGATGAGGCTACATTTAATCAAAGTAATTTCATCATTAAAGTACTGGCTGAAGTAAATTGGAAGAATAATGACAAGAAAGAGAATGCAGTGGCTCACTGGTTAAAGCATAGGACTTTGGACCGAATTGTCCATGGTTCGATACTGACCAGCGATAACTGCATCGTGTCCTTGGCCAAGGTGCTTAATTCTGATTGCCCATGTCATGGTGGTGCTGTGTACTACAGTGTACAGCATGTTGATTGGCAGTTTTCTTCAACCACTGCTAACTCTGCATGTTCAGTGTTATTGCTGGAGAGTCTTGCAGTTGTTCTCTCTGGGCACTGCAGCTTCCTCCACCTGTATATCTGTCCCAACAAAATGTGGCCCTTTTCTGTTGAAAGGGTTGTTAAATCCCAATAAACTGCAAACTCCTTCCCATGACACCATTCTTGGACGTTTCTGAGGGAGAGCTTCTCAAGAAAGTGTAAAGTGTTAGAATTATAGACAAAACATTGACCTATGTTGATATCCTTCAACTCATTTCACCTGGTACTGTACAATCTCTGGTAACAGTATTTAGCCCCTTGAGTGCAACAAAGTGCCATCTGCAATGCTTTAGCATTGCAGCCCCTGTGGGAAGTGAAGCAGTGCTTGTTTACTGTTGTAAACAAGCTCTGCTTCACTCATAAAATAGGACCCAGTCATCAATGCTTGAGGTGCGAGTCCACTAAAATAGGCAACATGGGGTATAAACGATTGACTGACCTTGACTTTATCTCCATGTTGTCATGATTAGCCATTGTGCAGAAGTATGTGACCTTAAACACAAGTAAATAAAATATTAGCATTGCAGACGGTGACTTGTAGCACTCCAGGAATTACCTTCTATTTTCCCCCCAAGAACATTCATCAAGAGATGGTAATCTGAAGGTATATGGTTCATGGAAAACTCATGAAAATTGTTTTAGACCTTTGTGTCGGGACTGTTCTGAATATCATATCAAGGAGAATCACAGATTCTCTATTATGCTGAGCAGATGTCTTGCAAATATATGCAAAGTCTAGTCGGAACGTTGAAGTGTCTTTGCATTTGCCAACACCATGGTGTTTTGCAACCTATTGTTAGAAATTGCACTCTCAACCCTTTCCAGTTGTGGGTCAATAGGCTCAGCTTCCCTGTGGGAATCCCAGGATTAGAACAGTTCCTGTTAGCTGTTCCAAACAAGTTCTGTTTTAGTGCCAAGATGAGACCCAGGGACCGGCTCTTGGAATTGAAGTCCTCTCAAGTGAACAGTACAGGTATAGATGATTGGCTAAACTTAACTTTACACTTATGTTGTAGATATGATATGGCCACGGATGCTGAAATAATAAATAACGGGCTCAGCTCAGTGACTGCAACTTCAAACAAGGAGTTCCCTTGATTAATCTGTTTCAAAAGCCACATGTCTCCCTTTTCACACGCCTGAATAAAACAAAAGTAGGGCTCCTGGCAAAAATGATAAGATTGCGTTTGACCGTTAATTTGCTCGAAGATGAATTATTGTTCATCTATTACATTCAGTATTAAATTGTGAAGCTGTATGACTCCCTAAATATACTATTAAAAAAAAGTATGGGATATTTGATGAAAGTGAGATATATGAAGAAATATATTTATATTTTCATCAAAAAGACAGTTGAGACATTGCACTGTGACATCTGGTGAATGATTTCAGCGATATTCGGGTGTCTGACAAGCACACATTCCACGCACTGAGCTGTAGAAGACATGGACGGTCAGTCAGAGAATTTACCACATTCAGTCCAAGACCTCAATACCTTGTAAATCCTCCTCGGTTCTTGGGACAAGCGAGGATCCGACGCGGCATACTCCTCGCCAAACGTCCAATATCAGCTTGACTGATGTTATTCCATTCTTCGTGCAGTGCAGCGGCGAGTTCCCCTGGACATTGATGTGGGGGGGGGGGGGGGGGGGGGGGCGGTGTTGTCGTAGGCGCCTGCCAAAAATATCCCAGACGAGCTTGATTGGTGAAAGGTCTGAACTTTGTGCTGGCCAAGGCAGTGTAGTGATGCTCTGCTTCTGGGGGAACTCTGTAGCGACACGGTCCCTGTGTGCTCTTGCATTGTCGTCTTGGAAAATGAATCGACGGTCGTGACGTCGCGCAAATGACATCGCATGAACTGCTAACACGTCACGGTAGTACTGCCCTGTGACACGCCCTTGGATTACATGTAATGCTGTTCAGCTTGTCATGGTTATGCCTCCCCACACCATAACCGATCCACCACCAAGACGATCGTGCTGCCTGACATTTACGTCATGGTATCGTTCGTTCCGCCGCCGCCACATTGTTTCGCCTGTCGTGGAAGTCGAGAGTGAACCTCGATTCGTCAGAAAACACGACGTTGCTCCACCGACGATTGTCCCAGCGCTGTCATGCTCCACGCCAATTTCGCCTTCCTGCGGTGTGATGTTCAGTTAAACGTAGAATTGTTCGAGGTCATCGAGCGTACAAATTCCAGCTGTGTACAGTGGCGGCGCTACGGGGGGGGGGGGGGGCATTTGCCCCCCCCCCCCCCCCACAAACGAAGGCTTTGCCCCCCCCCCCCAACCATCTCGCATGCATTTCCATCCACCCTCACACACAAACACATTCAGTCACTCTCTCTCACACACACACACCCCTCTCTTTTTTTATTCCCAATAATTTCCCATACACACTTAGCCCAAAGCCTCAGGCTAGCTGATGAACACATCCAGGCAGTAGAGATTTAAAGACTCGGATGCAGATACTTATAAGTTATAATTAAGTTATGAGCCAACAAAGGCATGTCTATCCATATCCCTTGTCTAAAAAAATTCATGGATTTCGCATTATGACAGACGGGCATTATCTCCCTTGCATTGTTCAACTATTTGAACTCTCTCTCTCTCTCTCTCTCTCTCTCTCTCTCTCTCTCTCTCTCTCTCTCTCTCACGCACAGACCCACCAGACGCTCCAGGATTTTTTGAAAGGAGGACCGCTAATTACCATTACATTTAGTCGAAACTTGGACCCAAAGTCCGTAATATAATTTTTTGGTTTGGTACGTCCAGAGGACGTACCAAACCAAAAAAGTATATTACGGACTTTGGGTCCAAGTTTGGACTACCTCATAACAAAGTAATGATATGATCCTTTACGTATTTGCCCCCCTTCATGGGAGTCTGCCCCCCCCCCCCCCCCCCCCCCTAGTTGCCCCCCACAAAAAAATTTCTGGCGCCGCCACTGGCTGTGTAGACGATTTCGGATAGTCTGACACTGACTCGCACATTTGTCGCTCGGTGCAGCTGCCGTCCAATTTCTGAGGCACTTTGATGGCGGTTACGTAATGCTGTGGTTCGGAGGAAACGATCCTGATCAGAAGTTGTCGCCATTTGACGACCTTACCGATGTCTGTCATCAACATTGCCTGTCTGGCGGTAGCGTGACCACTACCTGCTAATCACCGATTGAGTAACGTTGAGAATTTGAGCCACTGCAGTCTGTTGCCAGCTTCCAACATGCCAACGGCACGTCAGTCTTCGTATACCTCAAAAGTTACGTTTCGACCAGAAACTATTGATGAACGAGTTTATACCAAGAAAAGAACGATGGGACCCCCGAAAAAGCCCGTCCAGTACAAATGAAAATTTCAAAACGTACCCCACAGACATTCACGAAAAAGTTTTCGTGGGGCGGTGACATTCATGATCCACACTAAACTTGGTAACAAACTGATGTGTCCAATTATGCGTATCCAATACATTTTCCGAAAATATCAACATCAGTTTGGATATCCCCTACATTTTTGAATAGTAGATGATGCTAGGAGCTTTATTTAAAACATATGACTTGTCCCAATAGATGTTTTGAGGGGTGGTCTACAAGTTGTAAACCAAGACCGAGTTCAATTTAGGTGGGAAAAGGTGTAGACGAGAAATTAAATTCTTATATTACTTGTTTCGTACGACTAGTGGCTCTGAGCTACACGAAACAAAAAAAAATAACATTAGACTGGGGACTTTTGTCGGGGTTTTTAGATCCGAAAAAGGCAAAAAGTTTTAGGCCGAATCCTATGCAAATTGCACTGTAAATGATTGGGAATGTATCACTACATATGGGTGGGTTTAATAACACTTCAGTAATTAATTTCAATGTTTTATTTATGAAAGTACATTTAATGAACTGAAAAAATATTCAGATAAGTTTACAATATCAAACAGAATGCCTCTGTAATTACGATGTTTTACAGTAGAAAGAATAGATTGCGACATGTCTTGTCACTCTTGTGTCGGAATGAATTACTGATTTTGATTGTTGAATTTCAGCTGTTTATTCACACGACAAATGTCGAAAATGGCCACCCCAACAAGACTAATCCAACAAGACGAATTTAATTAAAATGACTATATAACCCATTTATGCGGTTTGATCTAAAATGCATATGAGAAGGGAATTTTGATGTAGAATTTTCTTTTTCAAGAAAAAAAAGGGATGTATTTGAGATATTTCATTTATTATAAACCAGCCCGGAATAACCTCTTGTAACAAAAGATAAAGGAGCTTACATCATGTACCATATATATAATATTTTTAAACATTTTAGCTCAGCTTTGACATAGTCAAGTTTGAGGTTATGTCATGACCCGTTGTCCGTCTGTCCGGCATCAACAATTCAATACGGCTCGGGCTAGAGGCCGTATTTATGAACCGATCTTTACGAAATTTCTTGGGTACCTTTGTTATCACCTTGGGGCGGGAACGAGTGTTTTGGGGTGCGGTCCAAAATTCAAGAAGGCTGCCGGTGGCCATTTTCTACCTAAATTAGGTACAGAACTTCTATACGGCTTGGGCTAGAGGCTGTATTTATGAACCGATCTTTACGAAACTTATTGGGTACCTTTGTTATCACCGTGGGGCGTGAACGAGTGTTTTGGGGTGCAGTCCGAAATTCAAGATGGCCACTGGCAGCTATTTTATACAGAAATTAGTGCAATCAGTTTTTTTTGTACAGAACTTCTGTATGAAAGTTCTGATTTGAATAAATTTGTTTATGAATGTCTATTATCAATCTATCTATCTATCTCTCTATCTTTTTTCCGGGTGAACTCCTCCGTTTCTCGACCGATCGATCTCAAATTTTGTACACGGGGGTAATTCGTCCCTGCGAGTAACATGGGATGGGTGCCGTGCCCATGCGGGGTGACCTTGAAATTGATGACCTTGACCTTTATTTTGAAAACGGCTGGGCCGATCGGGCTAAAATTTCATATTTGCGGGTATATTGACCCATCGATCATTTTGATTTTATTGGGGTGCCCGTGCGGGGTTACCTTGACCTTGAAGTTGGCAACCTTGACCTTTTAATTCGAAAACGGCTGAGCCGATCGGGCTAAAATTTCATATGTGCGGGTGTATTGACCCACCGATCATTTTGACTTTATCGGGGTGACCTTGACCTTGAAATTGGTGACCTTGACCTATTTTGAAAACGGCTGAGCCGATCATATCTGAGGGTATATTGCTATAACCATCTTGTCCCGTGCAACACCGGGTATTCACCCGCTAGTCTATCTAATATATAAATGCGAATGTCTATATCTGTCTCTCTATCTTTGTTCCGGGTGAACTCCTCCGTTTCCCCACCGATCGATCTCAATTTTTTTACACGGGGGTAATTCGGCCCCGCGAATAACATGGGATGGGTGCCGTGCCCATGCGGGGTGACCGTGTCCTTGAAATTGATTACCTTGACCTTTTATTTAAAAAACGGCTGGGCCGATAGGGCTAAAAATTTCATATGTGCGGGTATATTGACCCATCGATCATTTTGACTTTATTGGGGTGCCCGTGCGGGGTGACCTTGACCTTAAAATTGGTGACCTTGACCTATTTCTATAACTGCTGAGCCGATCATATCATATAACCATCTTCTCCCGTGCAACGCCGGGTATTCACCCGCTAGTTACATGTCAGTACTGTATTTATGAACCGATCTTCACGAAACTTCTTGGGTACCTTTGTTATCACCTTGGGACGAGAACGAATGTTTTTGGTTGCGGTCTGAAGTTCAAGATGGCTGTCGGCAGCCATTTTATACCAAAATCAGTTTTTTGTACAGAACTTCTAGGACTACGTTTGTTATCATCATGGGACAGTAACGAGTGCTTTTGGGCTCGGCTGTGTTAATATTTGGTGTTCTTTGGGGAGGGTAAACATTATTAGCACAACCCAGTTTTCTGTTTCCAATGAGAAAAATAAAACCTCACCCGTGGGAACCCTATGAAGCTAAAGATAAAAAAATCAAATACCTATATTTCAAGAAGGACTGGACAAATATTTATTAATTAGTAGGAATCAACAGTAGAGGGGTTTGAATCAAACAGGCCAAAACAATTGCTAACATTGGGCTTATGGTGCACCATACAAGGAACTTCATTGTAACATTAACCCCATGGAGATTTCTTTTCTAGTTTAGCATCTGTTGCCCACCTTTAGAATACTGTACCTGTACATTTGTCACAGGCTATGGTCAGTATTTATGTACAGACCTTTACAATACTTTACATGTACCTTTGTTATCAGGTCATATTATTATGTATTTATTTATTGGTGTTTAAGGTCACATGCGTATTCACAAGTGGCTAATCTTGACCGTGACAGTTTTACGAGTGGAGGAAGCCGGAGAACCCGGAGAGAACCACCGAGCATCGACGAGCAACTGCCAGCTCCTCAACATTCTAACTCTGTTCAAGCTCCGATCAAGCAGGGTTACAGCGGTTGAAGAGATGTGCACCATCGACGTTCAGTACGCCTTGGTACACGGCGTCGTCGTGCCCCATGTAGGCAACGCGGGTAAAGTGCCTTGCCCAAGGACACAACGCGGGTCGTCCCGGACGGGGATCGAACTCGGGACCTCAAGCATAGAAGTCCAACTGTCTGCCACTGAGCCACCGCGCTCCCCATTATCAGGTCATTACCTTGAATGTGTTTCATTGCTGTGTCACATACTATACAAGTACATGTCTTACACAAGTTGAGCTACAGTGTCATTGACTCTTTCATTTTTCCATTTCAACGTTATTGAATCTTTATAAAATTGCGAGAACAATTTTCAGCTCACGAACGACAGGGCGTTGGAAGGCTCGTATTGAATAGCGAATTGGTCTCTTCTGCTTCCACCAGATATAATATTTTAAGCATTTTTTTTCCAGTTGAACGTTATTGCTTCTTTATAAAATTGTGAGGACAATTTTCAGCTCACCAACGACAGGGCGTGGAGAGGCTCGTATTGGACATCGAATTGGGCTCTCCAGTCTCGAGTATAAGCATAAATTACACGCCTGTGGAAATATCAAAAAATACACAAGAATGCCAATTTTACTAGAAATTATTTTAACTTTTGGAGCCGAAGTTAAGCAATGTCGAGCCTGGTTAGTAATTGGATGGGTGACCGTCTGAGCGATCGATTCGGACTCCTTGTGTCCTTGGGCAAGGCACTTCACCTCGATTGTCCACATGGGGGCACGATGACGCCGTGTACTGAGGCGTATTGCACGTCGATGGGACACATGTCTTCAACCAATCTAACCCAGCCAGTGTTGCAGTACGGAGTTACGATGTTGGGGAGGTGGCAGCTGCTCGTCGTTGCTCGGTGGTTCTTTCCGGGTACTCCGGCTTCCTCCACCCGTAAAACTGTCACGGTCATGATTAGCCATTTTGCATAAGTATATGACCTTAAACACCAATAAATAAATAAATAAATAACTTTTGGAGCCCTATCCGAATTTATAAAAAAAATCTTTTTTTCGAACATGTTTTATTCAACTTTGTCAGCAATATAGTTTTTAGCTCATCTTGACAAAGTCAAGCTGAGCAAATCTCATCGCTCTCAATCCGTCGTCCGTCAACACCATGTTTTGGTCTTCTCCTCCAAAGCCACTGGGCCAATTCAAGTGAGAGTTTGTGTGAGTGGTGGTCCCAAAGGGGCATTTCATTTTTGTCCAACTCAACATGCCCAGCCCCATAAGGAGAGAGTAGGGGAAAATGCTCCAAAATATTTTTAAAATCTCCTTAAGAACCAGTGTGTACAATGACTTGATATTTGCTATGGAGCTTCCATATGAGGTGTGGAATCAAGTTTATTCAAACGAAGTTCGTGAAGTAATATTTGGCTTTGTAAAAGGAGAGGTAAGATTTTTGGCCCCGCCCAAAATTTCTATTTTCTGAACCTATGGTCCGGTATGAACCAAATTTGGTTTGTGGTATTATTGGGTGATAAGTACTTGACCCATGCAAAAAAAAAAAACCCTCGCATCCCCATGGGAACCCTGGGAGCTAAAAATAGAAATATTTTCAAACGCCCATATTTCCCAAACCACACGGAACAGAGAGCTGTTATTTGGTATGAAGTATCCTTAGGACCAGTAGAATTGAATGGTAAAAAAAAATTGCCATCGGTTATGTTAGGGTGTTCTGTAATGGCCATCGAAAAAATGCTGAGTCAGTATATTTGCAAAAATTTAAAAAAATCTTCTTCTCCAGAACCAATCATCAGAATCTTTTGATATTTGGTATACAGCATTCATAGGGGGAGGAAGGGGTCTGATTCAATTTTGTTGAAAAACGCTCCTTGGTTATATTTGGGCTCTCTACAGGAGCCTCGAAGTTTTAACATAGGGTCATTCTGGGCATATTCTTTAAAAATCGCTTCTTCAGATCCACCAGTCAGAATCTTTTAATATTTGGTATACATCCATTGCTTATGGGGGTCAGATTCTAGATTGTTCAAACCAAGCCCTAGGTTCAATTCACGGGAAGCCCAAATTATATCTTTGTTCAATATGGAGGGTAATTTAAAAAATCTACTTCAGATCCACAGGTCAGAATGCTTTGATATTTGGTATGCAACATCTCTAAGGGGGTCAGATTCAAGTTTGTTCAAGCCATGTCCCTAGGTCCATATTTGGACTCACTGTGGGAGCTCGAATTGTAACTTAGTTCAAAATGAGGAATTTTCTTTAAAAATCTTCTTCAGATCCAGCAGTCGGAATGTTTTGATATTTGATGGGCAGCATCCTTAGGGGGGTGAGATTCAAGTTTGTTAAAGCCAAGTCCCTGAGTTCATATATGGGCTCACTATAGAAGCCCAAATTCGAACTTAGTGCATTTCAGAGAAATTTCTTCAAAAATCTTCTTCTCCAGATCCAGCAGGCATAATCTTTTCATATTTGGTATGCAACATTGTGGGGTGGATCTGATTCAAGTTTGTTCAAATCGGCTCCCTAGATTCATATTTGGGCTCACTATAGAAGCTCGAATTCGAACTTAGTGCATTTCAGGCAAATTTCTTCAAAAATCTTCTTCTCCAGATCCAGCAGGCAGAATCTTTTGATATTTAGTATGCAACATTGTGGGGTGGATCTGATTCAAGTTTGTTCAAATCGGCTCCCTAGATTCATATTTGGGCTCACTATAGAAACTCGAATTCGAACTTAGTGCATTTCAGGCAAATTTCTTCAAAAATCTTCTCCAGATCCAGCAGGCAGAATCTTTTCATATTTGGTAAGCAACATTGTGGGGTGGATCTGATTCAAGTTTGTTCAAATCGGCTCCCTAGATTCATATTTGGGCTCACTATAGAAGCTCGAATTCGAACTTAGTGCATTTCAGGCAAATTTCTTCAAAAATCTTCTCCAGACCCAGCAGGCAGAATCTTTTCATATTTGGTAAGCAACATTGTGGGGTGGATCTGATTCAAGTTTGTTCAAACCCCCCCCCCCCCCCCCTGGGTTTATATTTGGGCTCAGTATAGGAGCCCAAATTTGAACTTAGTGCATTTCAGGCAAATTTCTTAAAAAATCTTCTTCTCCAGATCCAGCAGGCAGAATCTTTTGATATTTGGTATGCAACATTGTGGGGTGGATCTGATTCAAATTTGTTCAAATCGGCTCCCTAGATTCATATTTGGGTTCACTATAGAAGCTTGAATTCGAACTTAGTGCATTTCAGACAAATTTCTTCAAAAATCTTCTTCTCCAGATCCAGCTGGCAGAATCTTTTCATATTTGGTATGCAACATTGTGGGGTGGATCTGATTCAAGTTGTTCAAATCGGCCCCCTGGATTCATATTTGGGCTCACTATAGAAGCCCGAATTCAAACTTAGTGCATTTCAGGCAAATTTCTTAAAAAATCTTCTTCTCCAGATTCAGCAGGCAGAATCTTTTGATATTTGGTATGCAACATTGTGGGGTGGATCTGATTCAAGTTTGTTAAAATCGGCCCCCTGGGTTTATATTTGGGCTCAGTATAGGAGCCCAAATTTGAACTTAGTGCATTTCAGGCAAATTTCTTTGAAAATCTTCTTCTTAAGATCCAGCAGGCAGAATCTTTTGATATTGGGTATGCACCATGCTTAGGGGGGTGAAATTCAAGTTTGTTCAAGCCAAGTTCCTGGGTTCATATGTGGGCTCACTGTGGTAGTCCGAATTATAACTTGGTTCAAAATGAGGAATTTGCTTTAAAAATCTTCTTCAGATCCAGCAGTCGGAATGTTTTGATATTTGGTATGCAGCATCCTTAGGGGGTGAGATTCAAGTTTGTTCAAGCCATGTCCCTAGGTCCATATTTGGACTCACTGTGGGAGCTCGAATTGTAACTTAGTTCAAAATGAGGAATTTTCTTTAAAAATCTTCTTCAGATCCAGCAGTCGGAATGTTTTGATATTTGATGGGCAGCATCCTTAGGGGGGTGAGATTCAAGTTTGTTAAAGCCAAGTCCCTGAGTTCATATATGGGCTCACTATAGAAGCCCAAATTCGAACTTAGTGCATTTCAGAGAAATTTCTTCAAAAATCTTCTTCTCCAGATCCAGCAGGCATAATCTTTTCATATTTGGTATGCAACATTGTGGGGTGGATCTGATTCAAGTTTGTTCAAATCGGCTCCCTAGATTCATATTTGGGCTCACTATAGAAGCTCGAATTCGAACTTAGTGCATTTCAGGCAAATTTCTTCAAAAATCTTCTTCTCCAGATCCAGCGGGCAGAATCTTTTTATATTTGGTATGCAACATTGTGGGGTGGATCTGATTCAAGTTTGTTCAAATCGGCCCCCTGGATCCATATTTGGGCTCACTGTAGAAGCCCGAATTCGAACTTAGTGCATTTCAAGCAAATTTCTTAAAAAATCTTCTTCTCCAGATCCAGCGGGCAGAATCTTTTCATATTTGGTATGCAACATTGTGGGGTGGATTTGATTCAAGTTTGTTCAAATCGGCTCCATAGATTCATATTTGGGCTCACTATAGAAGCTCGAATTCGAAATTAGTGCATTTCAGGCAAATTTCTTCAAAAATCTTCTTCTCCAGATCCAGCTGGCAGAATCTTTTCATATTTGGTAAACAACATTGTGGGGTGGATCTGATTCAATTCGCCCCCCCCCCCCCCCCCCCCCCCCCCCCCCCCGGTTTATATTTGGGCTCAGTATAGGAGCCCAAATTTGAACTTAGTGCATTTCAAGCAAATTTCTTAAAAAATCTTCTTCTCCAGATCCAGCAGGCAGAATCTTTTGATATTTGGTATGCAACAAGGTGGGGTGGATCTGATTCAAGTTTGTTCAAATCGGCTCCCTAGATTCATATTTGGGCTCACTATAGAAGCTCGAATTCGAACTTAGTGCATTTCAGGCAAATTTCTTCAAAAATCTTCTTCTCCAGATCCAGCAGGCAGAATCTTTTGATATTTAGTATGCAACATTGTGGGGTGGATCTGATTCAAGTTTGTTCAAATCGGCTCCCTAGATTCATATTTGGGCTCACTATAGAAACTCGAATTCGAACTTAGTGCATTTCAGGCAAATTTCTTCAAAAATCTTCTCCAGATCCAGCAGGCAGAATCTTTTCATATTTGGTAAGCAACATTGTGGGGTGGATCTGATTCAAGTTTGTTCAAATCGGCTCCCTAGATTCATATTTGGGCTCACTATAGAAGCTCGAATTCGAACTTAGTGCATTTCAGGCAAATTTCTTCAAAATCTTCTCCAGATCCAGCAGGCAGAATCTTTTCATATTTGGTAAGCAACATTGTGGGGTGGATCTGATTCAAGTTTGTTCAAACCCCCCCCCCCCCCCCCTGGGTTTATATTTGGGCTCAGTATAGGAGCCCAAATTTGAACTTAGTGCATTTCAGGCAAATTTCTTAAAAAATCTTCTTCTCCAGATCCAGCAGGCAGAATCTTTTGATATTTGGTATGCAACATTGTGGGGTGGATCTGATTCAAATTTGTTCAAATCGGCTCCCTAGATTCATATTTGGGTTCACTATAGAAGCTTGAATTCGAACTTAGTGCATTTCAGACAAATTTCTTCAAAAATCTTCTTCTCCAGATCCAGCTGGCAGAATCTTTTCATATTTGGTATGCAACATTGTGGGGTGGATCTGATTCAAGTTGTTCAAATCGGCCCCCTGGATTCATATTTGGGCTCACTATAGAAGCCCGAATTCAAACTTAGTGCATTTCAGGCAAATTTCTTAAAAAATCTTCTTCTCCAGATTCAGCAGGCAGAATCTTTTGATATTTGGTATGCAACATTGTGGGGTGGATCTGATTCAAGTTTGTTAAAATCGGCCCCCTGGGTTTATATTTGGGCTCAGTATAGGAGCCCAAATTTGAACTTAGTGCATTTCAGGCAAATTTCTTTGAAAATCTTCTTCTTAAGATCCAGCAGGCAGAATCTTTTGATATTGGGTATGCACCATGCTTAGGGGGGTGAAATTTAAGTTTGTTCAAGCCAAGTTCCTGGGTTCATATGTGGG